>VXAV01009155.1:640794-652383 GCA_013399715.1 Alectura lathami | reverse complement strand
CCCAACTGAAGCCCCAGTTGATCGCCTGCTCTTTTCTGTCAGCTGACCTGGGCTTAATTAAACCCTTTCTATTAGAAAGGCAAGTCATTCTGGAGATCTCCGCTTTCTCGGAGCCCTTACAGGCATTGGATGTTGAGAAAAGCTGAACCCGAAGTAACTACCCAGAATGCACTTAGATTATGAAATGAAATACATTATTCATCATGTGACAAAACTTTGGCCTACCGGGTAAAATATTTGTTGCTGTAATTATCAACAGCTCACACACACAGAGAACTGACCTGCTGGGACGACACCTGTAGCTGTCTTGTGAGGTCATCTACCTGACGTTCGAGATTATTTGCTCTGCCTTTTTCAGAATCCAGCTCTTCTCCTTGTTTATCATATTCCATCAGAAGATTCTTAACACAAGCACACACACAAACTTTAATTTTTACAATATGCAGTTTGTCTTAAGCACATTCAAAACCTCAGATATGTATCTTTCTAATAACGTAGCATATGAAGTATTTACTGCAACATCAGAAATACCGAAATGAAACTACAGCTATAGTTCCATTACAAGTTCTGGGAGAAATCATTTTCACAGTTCATGAAATCATAGAACAATTCAGGTTGGAAGAGATCTCAGGAGATCACTTCAGGCAATCAATGTCCCCTTGTATTTAGGGGGAGAGGAGAGACAAGAGTGGCTGCAATATTCTGCACTGTGTCTCACGAGCAATGACTGAAGGGAGATGATGCCTTCCCTTCACAGAGCTGTGCTCCTGCAGCCCAAGAGGTTGCTGACCACGTTTGGTACTAAAACACACAGTTTTCTTATTGTCAGTGCACTGTCTACCAAGACCCCAAAATTCTTTTCAGACGCCACACAGCCCCCACCCTGTACCAAGGAGCTTCTCCCTCCCACGTGAAGGGCTTTGCATCTCTGTTGAAGTTCAAAAGGTTTCCCTGCAAACCCATTCCCCATGCCCTCTGAATTTGGAAGCCCTGCTCTCATGTCTATTAACTGCTCTTTCCTACCAGGCACCATCTGAGAACTTGATGAACGTGTACTCCATCACCTCCTGCAGGTCCCAGTTAGACAGGACAGGTCCCACAGAGACCCCTTTGGGAACCCACCTGTTATTTGTCTCCAGCACAACCCACTAACCACTGCTCTGAGCAAAATCATGTAGCTGCTCATACTTTTTGAGCACCATCTGCCCATCTGGACCGTAACATCCTAGCTTGGACACCAGAGAACTGAGAGAGGTGGCGTCAAAAGCCTTCCTGACGTCAAGGTAAGCGACATTCACTGCTCTCCTCTCACCCCCAACTCCAACTGTTGTATTACGGCAGGCAGTTGGATTCAGTTTGGTCAGACGTGATTCACTCTTGGTAAATCCATGCTGACTGTCCCCAGCCATCTGCTTCTGCTTTGTGCGCTCCAAGAGGACTTGCTCCCAAGGGAGTGTTACCTTTATCACGTAAGGGTTTTCTAACTAATTCCCAGTTTATGTAGTTTGCAGAATTCCTACGAACAGATTTGCCTCAGCAGTGGTGTTGATGCGTACATGACAGATTTTAAAGGTTCAAAAATATCATCCCGTGGAAAGGGGATCCCTTTCCATCAGGCCCTTGCTCACGGGATGCCTCGTTTTCTCCTAACAGCAGCCACACAGTTCTGTTAGTACAACCTTACGTTCTTGATTTGGGTACTTAACTGCACCGGTACAATTTCTTTTACCAAACTTGTGCAAGTAAATAACAATATATATACAGGCTAGGATCCAAAAGCAAAGTATTTTTCTGACGGTTAACTGCCTTTTGCAAATATAGTGCTACACCTACCTTATAGCTTTCAGCTCCTTGAATGACATCCTTCATTGAAGCAGACAGCTGATCTTTTTCTGCTCGAGCCAACTCCAATTCTTCCCTCAGAGTCTGCATCTTATTACAAGGAAAGATCATGTCATTAAAACAGAACCCCACATGCAGAACGTTCTTCATATTAAGAAGTGCCCAGGGTACCTCCTTTCGGCTGGTATCTAATTCTTTCTTTGCTCTCACAGCAACAGCCTTCATTTTATTTAGCTTCTCTCCTTTTTCTGCAGATTCTTTTTCTAGCCTTCCTAAAATTAATAAGAAAATGAATAAATACATCTCCCCAAGAAAAAAAAAGAAGTTTAATTAGAACAAAAAGCCATTTTGAAACAAAATAAAATATAAAGCAGTAGACATTCAAAGCTTTCATTCAGCTAAGCCTTCAATTCACTTCAAAGATACAATGTCCAGTCCCAGATAATTCAGGGAAACACCCTGTTCCAAAAATTTCCATTACAGTTCACAGTACAAGCCATATTCCTGGGTACTTCTACAGGCAGAAGTAGCCTGGAGGGCCAGCTGCATCCTGGGCTGCACCAGCAGAGGGGTGGACAGCAGGGCGAGTGAGGGGACTGTCTGCTCTGCCCTTGTGAGGCCCCATCTGGAGTACTGAGTCTGGAGGCCTGGGGTCCCCAGCACAAGAAAGATGTGGAGCTGTTGGAGCAGGTCCAGAGGAGGCCACGAAGATTATCAGAGGGTAGAGCACCTCTCCTGTGAAGACAGGCTGAGAGAGCTGGGCTTGTTCAGCCTGGAGAATAGAAGGCTCTGGAGAGACGTCATTGTGGTCTTTCGGTACTTAAAGGGGCCTATAAACAGGAGGGAGACTGACTTTTTAGACAGGCAGATAGTGACAGCACAAGGGGGAATGGTTTTAAACTAAGAGAGGGCAGATTTAGGTTAGATGTGAGAAGGTTAGATGTGAGATTCATTACTGAGAGGGTGGTGAGGCACTGGAACAGGTTGTTCAGAGAGGCTGTGGGTGCCCCATCGCTGGAGGCGTTCAAGGCCAGGCTGGATGGGCCCTGGGCAGCCTGATCCAGTGGGTGGCAGCCAGCCCACGGCAGGGGACTGGGTGGGCTTTGAGGCCCCTTCCAACCCGAACCATGCTGTGAGTCTATGACATAGCAATAACAACTTAGAATAATTTTCTTTCCAATGCGTTGGGATGACTGCACTGAGACAACAGCATCTTTAGCAGTGTTCTCCTCTCCTCTTGGCAGCATTAGGGATTCTTATCGACAATTGCTCTCCGTGTTTTAAAAAAGATGATATCTAATACACTGTTTATAGTTAAATGTACCGAGAAAGAAAAAATGAAAGAAATATTAAATAACATTGGCAATTTTATATCTGTTATCATTTTGAATGCCTAATGGGAGAAATATTTTATTAAGTTTCATTGGTATCCTACTTCCCCACCTCCTTGTTTTATAGGAAACACAGCACGTCTCTGCAGAGAAAGAAAAACATGAAGTTAACAACCCCAAAAAACCCTAACTCTTTACACAAAAGACAATAATAAGAAAGATACCAATTTTTTCCTGAAGGTCTGCTACTGAAGATCGCTCATCATTCTTCTCGGTCAATGTCTCCATTACACTCTGTATTATAAACAAATATACAAGAGGTATTACCAAAAAATTATGATACCTGTTTTCAACAAGCCACTAGCAGTTCTAGCCACAAGCTGGACTATGGCTACGCTCTTACCACCAAGAAAGTAATTATGTGCAATTTCGTATCAGCTTGGTCACTGAAAAGCACATTTATGTTGAGAGGAAAACGTTCCAACCTTTTAACAGCTGCTTTCCACCCTGGTCAAAGATTTAAAAAACGGAAGACCATTCATTCTGGCCAGCCATCAGTTTTGCAGAACCAATACCCAGGACCTGCAATCAGGAGTAGCTAATGCAGACTGAGCAGTTTTGTTTGAGATGGAGCCATAGAAAGTTGGAGGTAAAAGATTACGAGGCCAGTTAGTCCATGTAGCTACATGACCAGTTGGGTGGTACCAATAGGAAAAGAGGTTTGAGTACAAGCAACTTTAGTCAAATCAGCAACGTGACTTCTGTTGCTGTTTGATTTTTAGTTTTTACCGGGGGGAGGGAGGAGAATCTGAGGTGCTGCACAAGCAACTCAGAAACATCTGCTTTCTAAAAAGGAAACTCACTTTGAGGCCAAGGAAAGAAAGAAAAAAACAAAGAGAATGAAAGTATTTTTTGAACCTTAATTCTGAAGGCTTTAGAGGTTTAGTCTGTATACTTCAATAACAAAATATAACCTTTAGAGAACTCAGTTCGTCTTTCACATTTCTAAGTTCAGTTTCCTTTTGTTCCAGAAGCAAATTTAAGTCATCGTGGGTTTTGGATCCTTTTTGCTGTTCTTGTATTTGGCTTTCATAAAAAGCAAGTTTTTCAAACATCTCTTCAATCTTCGCTAAAAGATCTTGATTTTCAGTCGCTGTTTTTTCACCAACATTCTTCAGCTCCTGGATATCATGTTGAAGGGATTCTTTTTCAGACAACACTGCTTCCAATTCTTCTTTCAGAAGATCTTTTTGTCTTTCAGAATCCTGAATCAGAGACCTCTGCTCTGTATATTGAGCTGCATTTTCTTCCTCTAGCCTCTCAACCTCCCTCTGCAAATGAAGAACTTTCTCCTCATTCTGTAGAGCAAGGCGCTGCTCTTCTTTCATTTTTGCCAAGTGTTCATTTGCAATTTGTAGCAAGTTGAGAAAATCGAATTCCTCATTAGCACCTGAAGTGCTGGCCCCCATGTGCTCAAGCATGTGGCACAGCTGAGTTCTTACGATGGATTTGTGTGCTTGCTCACTGTCAAGTAATGATGAGACGTGGTCTTTTTCTGCAGCCATCATCTGTAGTCTCTTTTCTAAGTTTTCAGACTGCTCTTTCAACACCAGCCAACCATCTTTTTCACACATAAGCTTTTCCAGCTCTTTACTTAATTCACTTTTTTCCTGAACAATTTTCTTATTCTCCTCACGAAGAGCACACACTTCAGATGACAGGTTCTCTCTCTCACGCACCAGAGCGTCAATCTGGCTTTCCAATTGCCCTAGCATTTCAGTTTTTTCATTCCTCTCAGCCAGAGCTTCATTCAGTCTCTCTGTCAATTCCCCCAGCTTTTTCTTCAGGTCGCTGTTGTGCTGGTTAACAGCACCTACTTCTTGCTGAAGTACCTCAACTTTTCCTTGCTCTTGCCTGTACCTTTCTTGAAGGGTTTCTCTCTCTTCACCCGAGCATTTTACTTCATTTAAAATATCCTTGTTTTGATTGGCAAGAGCAATGACCTTTTCTTCCAGTTCTTTTATAGCAGCCTCTTTTTGGTGGATGCAACTTGTTTTTGTGTCATTCTCCTCCTGAAGACTAACAATTTTATGTTTAAGTTCTTCTGCCTCTAGCTGATGAGATGACAACTTTTGTGTTTCTGCCTGGAGGCGATTCACAGTTTCAAGAAGAACATCCTTCTCGTTGAAAGCAGCCCGGAGTTTCTGCTGAAGTTCACTGACATCAGAAGCTTGCTGTTGTTTCATCGATTCAAACTTCTGGCTGATCTTTCCAGCAGATTCTCCCAGCTCAGTCTGTATTGTTTCCAGAGTTTCTCTCAGGCTATCATAACCGAGCACTGCATCTTCCTTCTCTTGAGTTAGCTTTTCAAGTTGTTCTTTAAGTTCCTGCATTTCAAAAACTAATGCCATCTTTTCCTTTTCAGAACTAGATAGTAACGTTTGATTTAATTCTGAAATTTCTCTTTCATGTTGCTCCTTCAAATTCTGGGTTTCCAATTTATGCTCTTCTGCTGTGGTCTCCCAGTGGTGTCTTGCTGCTTGAAGCTCCAGTTTTAGTTTTTCAATTACACAGCTGTAATCTTCTTTAGTGAGCTGCAATTCATTTATCTTGAAGTCCAAGTCCTCCCGCTCGTGAAAGTACTCCTCCTTTATGCGATGGATTTCCTCCTCCAGTTTTAGTTTAACATTACTCATGTAAGTCAGCTCATCCTTTAAAATACTGTGCTGAGACTGGAGATCTTCTAAGCTATGCTCCAGGCGCCTAACCTTTTCTTCCATTTTCGCTTCTACACAAGGTTCTTCTTGCATATCTGCAACATCTGTCTTGTCTCCTACATTAATATTTAAGGCTTCTTTTAGCTGCTCCAAGTCATGCTCATGCTGGTCAGCATGAGCATATGCTTCATCTTGCACATTTTTCTCTTTTATTACGCCTACTTCTGCCAAACTGTGCTGTAACTGATTTATCTGATTTTGCTTTTCTTCATTTTCTTTAGAAGATATTTCAATGTGTTGCATCAACTCTGACACCTCTTCCTGATGGGCAAGTTTCAATTTTTTAAGCTCTTCGCTCAGACTATTGATTTCATTGTGGTAACATTGAGAGCTGCTTTTAAGAGTTGCTTGCAGATTTGCTATTTCTTTGTTTTTGTCATCATTCACCGTTTCCAACTGCTTGCTCAAACACAAAACTTGCTCCTCATAAGTAGATTTAATCTTTTGGATTTCATCCTGTAATCTTTTAACTTCTTCTTGATTTTCATTACAACATTCAATCTGTTCCACCAGCTCCCCTTGTTTCTTCACTTGTTCCTCTAATTCTATTTTCAGCTTTGTTAGGTCCTCATTGTATTTGGATCGTGCATTTTCTAATTCGTTCTTCAGAGCTTTTATTTCTTCCCGAGAGTCAGCATTTGATTGCTCCAGTCGCTTCTGCAATTCTTCTGTCTTAGCCACTGCAGCCTAAACAAACACAAAGTTATTAAATGCTGATATAACTTCCAAATAAACTCATTAGAGTAACAAACTAGAAGATTTAGGAGTCCTTAGTTTTAAAAATTTTTAAATATTTTTATTTTTTTAAATATGAGGATGAAATTCTTTACCCAGAAGGTGGTGAGGCCCTGGCACAGGCTGCCCAGAGCAGCTGTGGGTGCCCCATCCCTGGAGGCGTTCAAGGCCAGGCTGGATGGGCCCTGGGCAGCCTGATCCAGTGGGTGGCAACCAGCCCACGGCAGGGGTTGGGGCTGGGTGGGCTTTGAGGTCCCTTCCAACTCAGGCCAGTCTGTGATTCTATTCTGTGATTCTAACTCAACTCACAAGACTCTGCACAGAGCACAAAATTGTTTGCATGAGGAGAAAGGAAAACTGGTTCTTAAACCTGCTGGTAAAAAAAAAACAAAAAAAAAAAATCTTGTGGAATAGTCATAAATGTCAGCTTAGCAACTACTGTGATCATGTATTAAAGACAACACTGCTTTTATCACATCAAACTCAAGTAGCTAGAATATAAAGCTGCTCATCAATTCCACGTGACTGACTCTTCAGTTTTTACTGATTGAGATTACTGGTGTGATTTAGATGACGTAGCTCCTAGGCTGCTTCCTAAGAATATCCGAATGTAAAACCTCATATTTCACATGAAAAGACAAGAGTTGAATGATTGGAGGCATCACATATCTAGGCTACTAACACATAGAGTGAATTCTTTTTCAACAGTTGTGAATTTAACCAGTACATAAACAAATCTTACATTTATTGCCAGTCCAATGAAAACCATAATTTAAAGGCTACAGAGAAAATGTTTTACATATGAAGCCTTTATCTTTTATGGTATAACAGAACACCGGTGAGTGCAGAAAAATATTAAAATGAAAGTGAAATACACAAAATAAACTAGGAAATAAACATCACTATGAGTTATTTTAACTAATGTTCTATTAATTTCAGTACCTCTGCTTCTTGTTTTCTTTGAAGATTTTCTTTTTTCAGAGCTACACACTGCTGCTGAGTTTCAGCTTTTTCCAGAAGTACAACATCCAGTCTTTCTGTGAGAGCCTAATTTTAAGAGAGAAAAATTATTGGAAAAAGGGTTTCTTAACAATGGAGAGCCTGGATGAGTACGAACTCGCCTACTGGTCATGTCTGTCTGCTTCGCTAACTAAGTAGACCAGCCTGATCTTAAAAGTCACCGTCAGCCCAAACACAACAGATATAGACCAGGCAGGCTAGTACAACAACACTGGGTAATACTTTTTGCTTGAAGTCTTAGTTCTGATCAGCAAATTCAGTTTTACCAATCACACACAATGAAAAAAGCTCTCCTTCTGTAGAAATCTCCATCCATATTATTAAAAACACTGTTCAACTGATAAAGTCCTCCTCGCTGCCAACTTTTACTCTGAGGTGCTGTCTATAGCCCTTACTTTGAGGCAGATGCTCTTGCCACTAAAAATATTTCCAGTTGCTTTCCTAAGAGCATTTATTGTGACATGCCACTTTAATTCTGCATTTCTGATCCTATCACATGACTGTCTTAAAAGTTTCCTAAATGGTTAAAGTCATTCTCAGATAACCAAAAGCCTGCCTAAGCTATTACAGAAGGACAAGGTCATGCGGAGGAAATTGTAATATTCTATACAGTTATTTTGTCAAAGAACTGTTTTCTAAAAAGTGAAGTAAGGATGCAGGGTAAGGAGGAAAAAAGAGGGTTTAGGAAAGAAAGGTTTAGGAAATGCCTTGAATTCCTGCAAATAGATCACATTAGATTTGAATAACAGTTTTACAGCTGTTCACACCATATCACAGACTTTCTGTATCTCTCTCTCAGCAAACATCATGCAATACATTAGAAACCCATCTTGGATTCTTACCTGAATAATATCATCAGCTCCTCCGGTAGCTGCTTTAGATCTGAGTTCTTCCATTTCTTTCTCTAGTTCTTAAAACACAGAAGAAGTTGTACAGAATTTTCACAGCAAGCACAAACCGATGCTTCATCACAATATCCAATTACCAGTGAATCCAAAACCTAACACCACTCCGGCTCAGTGCAGGGACGCCTCACCTCACCCATTTGCATGTGCTGCTGAGTGATACAAAGGCCCAAAGGAAAGAGCACGAGCATCCAGTGCTGCTTCTCTGGTGCTGACATTTAGCCTGATTTCCTGAAGACGCAAAGCTTCCTTGTTTGGGTGGAGGGACAATAAGGAAACTTGTGGCAATTGTCCTACCTTCTCTTTCATGACCAATCTAAACCAGAGATCTAAACCCATAGTGTCTCTTCCCCAGTTCTCTGGGAACAGGCAGCAGACAGAAGAACAAGATCTGATGAATAGTCCCAATGAAGAGAAGCCAAGCACAGCCCATCCCTCACCTTACTGTTTTGCTGGGCAGCTACCAGCAGTCAGTGTCACTGTAATTCCAAACAAACTCCATCTCCTGCGTTTTAGGGTTTCTTGTCCCAAGGAGCACATGATCAAATAGAAATTAGCTAGTGTTTTTAAGGAAGTCATTCCAGTCCTCAACATGAGCAATCACACAAGATCTAACAAATGCTCTGCCCTACCCCACCTGCTTCCTTACAAGGTTACCCCTGCAACAGGTACAGGGGACAACGGCAAGCCTCACCTCAACACAACCTACACTGCTCCACCACACCACACTGCCAGACTGAGCTCATTTAATATCTGACAAAAGCAGTGCTGCTGCTTCTTCCCTCCCTCACTCTAGGGACTTCACACCTTATCCTCTCACAAAAACAAAGAAACTGCAGAAAAGAAAAATGGAGGATTTAGGTAGAATTTAGATCTACCTAGCCAAAATACACAGTCAAATTAGGTAAGGTCAGATAGTACCATGCATTAAGCTGGAAATTATTCTCTCTGCAGAAAGGTACCTGCACATCTTGACTTCACTTTCTGTATAAGCATCATTTGTTTTTTTGCAAACTTGATGAGATCTTCTTTGGGCAGTGTGTCCAGCTGTAAAAAAAGCACATATTGCAGAAACAACTTCCTCTAATCCAGAGGTAAACAGACAACAGGTCATTGTAGCACTCAACTTCCAAGAAGTGAAATTTTAGGACGAGAAGCATCTCAGCACACCCCTGTAAGGACAGCAACAGGCCAAGGCACTGCAGTTATGTCATCCAGTTCTATTACTTCAGGTGCAACAACAGAAACCACTCGTAATTCTGTGCTTTTCTGAAATCATTCCAGAGCACACAGCTGGGCAGCGTCAGTCAGAAAACAGAACTCACTTTGGAGGTGTTCGGAATAATGTGATTTGAACAACGTCTTAACCGCAGCATGCTGACCTAACGTCCGCATTGGTTAGCTGACTTCCAGCACACGCAACAAAGTCTGTGTGCAGTATGAAGCAGACTACTATCAAAGCTAGATGCTGCTAAACGCTTTATTAGTTATTATGACATGAAGCAAACATACCAGTAACAGAATTTTTGTTACATGCTTTCCAAAACGCTTTAAGCCTAGTGCCTGTAGATCAATTTTCAAAGGAGTCCAGAGGACAGGAAGCTGCCTAAAAACACCTTTATGTCTTCCTGTTAATCACAGCTAGCACGACCACTGCTAGCCACACAAACCAGCTGTGAGGTCTGATTACCTTTGACTTGCCCGAACCTGGTGTGACGGAGGATGCCACCATCTCTTGTCCACCATCTTGCACCTACAACAAAACAGGGATGATATGAGAACTGAACTTGTTTTTTGTGGACTACCAAAGGAACTAACTGAAAGTCTGCAAACATGGAGAATAACTAGATATCATGGGAACTACAGTATTTGCAGGATCGGTCAGACGGATAATGGAGAAAAATCTGACCGAGATCTATTTTGATGAATCCAGTAAAACGGCAAAATCAAAAATCAGTATGATCTCCCTCACTTTTATTTTGCTGCTCTCTTTGCTCTGATAAATAAAACCTTGTAATAGAAACTAGGAAAACCCAACTGGAATTACATGTTATTATAATGGATAATCACGACTAACGATGCTGGGAGAAGAGCTGACAGAGGTAACAAGACAGACCGTGACTAGAAATCAGAGTTCAAGTACAGACCAAGGACAAAAGCAGCTACAGTTCTCTCTCTGGATCATGTGGGCTGGGGTTTTTTGAGAAGCCAAAAGGAAACTTATTAGAAAATAAAATACCTGTTAAGCGTAAATATGGCAACTAAGAAAGAAAGCTATAAATAAGTCTATACCTCAGATTTTCTTGGCACACAGAACTTTGTAAACGTTCACATTCCTAAGATTCCAGTGTTGCTATTAGTTCAACGCTGCCACTACAAGCAGCATTACTTACACAGTACGATAAGGCCTAACACGCTGGATGCACTGCTTCAGAGAAACGACAGCACGTGCCTCTCCACGCTGCAGTAAGGGCAGAGGGACCCACGCTACTTAAACTCTGCCTGGAGCCAGTATGCACAGAGGCAGAACTGTGCCATGTAATTAAGTGCAACTAGTTCTGCTGTTCTGGGAGCAGAGACTACCAGCAGCTCACGCAGAGAGCTTCATTTGTCTGAATTATAACAACAACGAGGAAGATGATTACTAAAAAAACCCTAACCTTCTGACAGACGGGGCGTGCCCAAGCTGTGAGCCAACACAGCGTACTTCTAAGGACAACACTGAACCCTGTAAGGATTCCCAAGTTTCTGTTCCATCATTCTGAAAGCAGTGCTGCCACACATCACGCACGCATACATACATATACACACATTTAATGCGAGGCCTGCCTCGCCCACGCCAAGCTGTTCCCAAGCTACGGCTTGGCACGCTCCCCGTGTTTTAACCACGATCTACCCCTACCCCTTCTTCGCAGCGGGAAGCGCCGGGGGACCCCAGGCGCCCGCAGCCCCCCCGGCTGCCCCCTTCCCGCCCCCTCC
>VXAV01009155.1:594955-630207 GCA_013399715.1 Alectura lathami | reverse complement strand
ACAGGGAGATGAGTTTTCAATGTTCGTGGAGAAAGCATAGCTTCAGCTAACTCCAGGCCTGTGGAATGACTATTTATGAGAACTGACTTTTCTCTAAATTCTGCTAGTACCTTGTTGCTATTGTCATAGGTGAGATTTTGACAGTGACTTTGTAGAAGGTCACCCTACAATGATGATTACTCTCCAAAGCAACTAGATAGCAGTGTAACAGAGACAACATTGCATAAACACCTTCCGTGCTTCTGAAGGAATTTTTACCTATGTAAAAAGGTAAAGGTTTCAAGGACATCTGCTGCTGTCGTAGGTACTGAGGAGTGTCACACGCAGACTTCAGACACTCCTTCAATAGGGCCCGTGCCATATGTGCGAGCCTTGTATCGGCCAGCGTAGCACTCAATGCTTATGGTAAAGCAGCTGAACTGCGCTCTGATTCTTGACATGGCACACCGTGCAGTGGCAAAGAAAGCCTGTGGCATCAGTTCTGGATGCTTGCTTTATTTCAATTCATCTAAAATACAAAACGATATTCACCTGAGTATCTGTGAGTTGGAGGCACTGGCATATACCACTCAAGGAAAGGATGGCGTTTGTAAGTAGTGGCACGTCTGCACTTCTCAATGTCTCCGTTTTGTTGGATCATATCAACTATCTCCTGTGTCCATGTCGTACCTGAAAATGTCCATGGTTAGATGTTTCCCTCAGGGAGAGCTGAGAGTCCCTTCTGCTGGGGAACTAAAAACCAGAGGGATGGACTCCGTGTCAAAGGAGGAAGGAACAGCACAGATCATGACTGGTGAAACGGAAAGAGAGGATAATGGAGGAAAAATGCATGATTAGGAGTAAAAAGGTAATTTCCAAAGCACAGTTTCAGGGCTTCTGTTTTGAACAGGTTTTTTCTTTCCAACAGAAATCCCCGCCACTGCCACTCCAGTAATGAAGAAAGCTCTGAGATACACTGACATAATACAATTTGGAGACTGTATTATTTGAAAAGAGTGAAATTCCTGTATCCCTTTCACAAAAATTCAGCTATTTCAATTTTTGTTTTCATCCTGGATTTGAATGAAAACATGAAATATTTGAGTGAGGAAAAATTTCATACATTTTGACAATATAAAAAAGTTGCAGTACTTTCAATGTTCCCGTGTGAAATGCTTTAATGAAAGTCAGTACAACATTTTATTTCATCTGCCTGAGCTAATGCAATGCCTTGTAAGAGATACAGATTTGTGTCTCTTGTGTGCCTCTTTTTCCTTGTAGCTGTGGTCATGAGGTTAACCACATCTCCTCTCAGGTACTGTGGCAAGTCAGCTAGAGAACAGACTAAAGGATAAGCTGAAAAGCAATATGGACAGGAAATTCAACCCCTAATAGGATGCTTGAACTATGTGGCTCTGGCAGATACAATATAATGTCAAATGTACACCTAANGACTAAAACAATGTTTTTACTTTCAGTAGACTAGGAATAAATTAAAAGCTTACAGCAAAATCTTTTTCCAACCTTCAAAAATAAATGATTTTTGGTTATATATATATATATATAAATATATATATATATTCCCTGCTGGAAACAACACTTAAAAATTCTTGCTAATTCAAGTCATTAATTTTTTACAATCATCAAATGTTACTGAGTCTGTTCATGACTCCCCTAAACTGTACATGTTTTTGTTGAACCAGGATTAATATTGGATGCTTGTTATTCGTTGCTTTCCTGTATAATAAGTATAAAGGATCTAATCAAGAGGAAAAATAGTAATGAGTTAAATGGCCAATCAATGAATTTGGTTATTTCTTTACAGTAAGTAACCCATTTCCAGCTATCAGTAGGAGATTATTCCAAGTGCTAGCTNATATCAGTACCAGTTTATACCAAGTCCTTCACCATATTCATAATACAATTCATACTTGAACAGTTTCTATTATTTTTTAGTAAATTATCAGTTTTCCTAGGCTTTGTTAAATCACCATCTGTTAATGGAAAAGTTCTATAGTGCATTAATATCCATGTGTGTAGTGTAAGTCAAAGGAGTCATGGAAGTAATTAGACTTTGATAATTTGATGTTGTTATTTCTGCCAAAGGAGTCCAAAGTTGCTCGCCACAGCTGACAGAGCTTCACATCTTTAAAATGCAAGTCTGTTTTGAGATTAAACAGATATGAGTTGGAACAGAAAAACATAATTTTCAATTCCAATAGTAAGCACTGTTCCAAATTTTTCTATTATGTTTCCTATGCACACAAACCTGCTTTTGCATATGTTGCAATGAGCACATCATCGGGTCTGGCTTTGAAGTTCCACACTTGGTCCCATATGCTGCATGTTGGTTTTATGATGAGAATACCTTCCAATTCATCCAGCTCAGCTTGGAACGTTTCATCTTCCAGACTCAAATTTTTCATTTTATCCAGGGCCATTTAGTTCTGCACGAGGAATGAAAGACTTGGAAATTAATGTTTGCTCTGAAATAGTACCCACATTTACCCACCCATTCAGCATGAATTCATATCCTCTGATTTCTTTGCCTATATTTCAGCCTATCTGGGTCTATATTTAGGCTATATTAAAGCTGGATCTAATTTGAAGAAATGCTTGGTATATTGCTGTTCGTAGCTCTCAGCATCTTTAAAAATCACTCCATTTACTCAGATACAAAAAAGGAAAAAATAGCGAAAAAGTTCTTTCCATCTTTAAATATTTTAGAAAACATATTTATGTAAAATGCTACCTGTAAGTTTGTGACTTTTGAAAGACAAGAAAAAGGGATGTGATTCAAAAGAGAACAAAGCCTAAAAGCCTGAAAGCTCCCACTGAAGTCAGCACATAGGACCCAATCCTTTGTTCTTCAATAAAATAAACAGAAACTCCTGGTAGCATCCTTTGGGCCTGATACTCACAAAAAAAAATATTTGCAGAGCTTTTCTGTGTTTCGTTCTTGGAGATGTTAATTCTTAGGGTTCTTGGCTCAATATTGCAATTTGTTGCTGATAAATAGTCTGAAACGGGTTGATGATTAACTAAAGCTTGTTACATATTAATTTTTTAAATCAATCTAGTTAAATCTACTGCCCATCATACAGTTTTGCAAAAATTATTTACAGATTTCTGGATTCCTCTCAAGGAATATTGTAGCTATAAGCTTCAGATTTCCATAATCCTGTCAGAGGAAATTTCTGCTTAAGGGGAGGCTACAGAAATAATCTCAATTACAAATACCAGTCAGAAAAGAAAAAAGATATTTCAATCTCAACAGTGAACATTGTCAAAATATTTCCTTTTACTCACACCTGTCTTCACACAGATTCTGTTGAGCAGAGAAAGAAGTTGGTTAGGGGCTGGACTTTGACACAAGAAATTGAAAAAAAAAAAAGAAAAAAAGAAGGAAAAAGAGACTTGCCAGATAAGTTTTCATGCTTGAATGTCTTTAGTCTTTGACTATATCAGTGACAGTGCACCTACTTAGATCTTCAAACAGAAGCAGGACGAAAGCTTGGGTGGAGTTTCTGTTCCTCCTATGAGTGTGAGGAGAGCAAAGGAGGAGCAAACAACAGCTGAAGAGTTTTTCTGCTTGGTTTATGAACTCCTTTTTAATCGTGTCATGGAAAACTACTTTGAATTCTCATCCAAAGTATGATTCTTTGCTGACAACAACCTTAAATGTTGGCCAGTACCTCCAGCAAGATTATTTTAACTTGCCTGTATCGTTGTCAATAGTCATGAAATAATTATTTCTCATTCTAATATTTAATCTAGGTTGCTAGAATGGTTTATTTGCTTTTAACACCTAAGATCAATAGGACCGAATGAATTGGTTTCATTTTCACCATACACTGCACAATGCTCATCTAGACCCAGGGGTCTGCTTCATTGCTGGAGACAGCCACTTTTAGTTCTAGAGCGCTTGCTAAACAGGCTCGCTTCTCAACTAGTATGGCATTGCAGGATTTGGGATCACTGCATGTGAGGTAATTTTTCTTTATAAAATTTAAGCTCCTGCCTATCTTTATATGAGGTTCTGGGAGGGATAATGATAATGTGTGTCCCACCCCACAAACAGCACAGTAACACTGGTTGACAAAAGTGGGAAGATGACACTTTTATATCTAGTTCCCAGCTGTTGCAGTCAGATGTTTGAATGCATCAGGAAAAAAGTGTTCTTTTCCTGAGGCAAAATGTAGGTGACTCTAGCTGAATTCAAGCAAGTGTGAATGGATTGTGTCAATAAGGCAAAATTATTTTGACACAGCATTGCTGTTAAGTGCTGCTTCTGTTTTCCATTGAAGGCACGCAAGCACTGTGAGTCCTCAAGCTCCTGTTTGGTCATCCTTTGGATGGCCTGGCAACATTTATATCTAAAATATAAATGCTTTTATCCAAAATCCAATGCTTTTATGGAAAGCTAATCAGCATTCCACACCTTGATCCAGATGCAATTTACCTTTCCCAGAGATTTTACAGCCTATATGCTTTACTAGTAATGTTGGCTGTTGTACAAAGCTGAACAGAGCAGACGTGACCTGTTCAAGATCACTGTTGCATAGAATGATAGAATGGTAGAATCACGTAGAATCATAGAATGGGTTGGGTTGGAAGCGACATTAAAGACCACCTAGTTCCAACCCTCCTGCCATGGGCAGGGACACCTTGTACTAGACTAGTTTGCTCAAAGCCCTGTCCAACCTGGCCCCAGGGATGAGGCATCCACAGCTTCTCTGGGCAGTTCCAGTTCCTCACCACCCCCATCATGAAGAATTTCTTCCTTATATTTAATCTAAATCTACCCTCTCTTAGTTTAAAGCCATTATGTCTCGTCCTATCACTACAATCCCTGATGAAGAGTCCCTCCCCATCTTTCCTGTAAGCCCCCTTTAAGTATTGGAAAATCTCAATGAGGTCTCCCCAAAGCCTTCTTTTCTCCAGACTGAACAAACCCAGCTCTCTCAGCCTGTCTTCATAGGAGAGGTGCTCCAGCCCTCTGATCATCTTTGTGGCCTCCTCTTGACTCACTCCAACAGGTCTATGTCCTTCTTATGCTGGGGACCCCCAAGCTGATTGCAGTGATCTAGGTAGGATTTCACGAGAACAGAGTAGAGGGGGACAATTACCTCCCTCAGCCCGCTGGTTGTGCTTCTTTTGATGCAGGCCAGGATACGAATGGCCTTCTTGGCTGCAAGCACGAATTGCTGGCTCATGTCGAGCTTTTCATCCACAGTAAGTCTCTCCAATACAAAGACAAGAATGTTGTGCAGGACAGTACTAAATGCTTTGCGCAAGTCCTCTTCCCTTATCCACCAATGCTGTAATCCCATTATAGAAGACCACCAAATATGTCAGGCATGATTTGCCCTTAGTGAATCTATGTTGGTTGTCACCAGTCACCTCTTTGTTTTCCACGTGCCTTAGAAAAGTTTCCAGGAGGATCTGCTCCATGATCTTGCCAGGCACGGAAGTGAGACTGGCTGGCCTGTTGTCCCCCGGGTCTTCCTTTTTTCCCATTTTAAAAATGTGGGCCCCTCTTCCTTCCAGGGCTTTATCCCATAGTACTCTAGCAAGCCCAGCCCTGAAGAGGCCAAAATCTGCTCTCTTGAAGTCCCGGATAGTAAGCTTGCTGTGGCCTCCTCGCAGCCCTAAGGATCTTGAGCTCCACTGTTTCATAGTCACTGCAGCCAAGGCTGCTCTTGAGCTTCACATTCCTCACCTGCCCCTCCTTGGTGAGAACGAGGTCCAGCAAAGCACTTCACATCGTTGGCTGCTCTGTCACTTAGAGAAGAAAGTTATCAATGCATTCCAGGAACATCCTGGATTGCTTGTGCCCTGCGGTGTTGTCCCTCCAACAGATATCAGGGTGGTTGAAGTCACCCATGAGGACCAGGGCCTGTGAACGTGAGGCTGCTCCCATCTGACTATTGAGCACCTCATCTGCTTGGTCATCCTGGTCAGGCGGCCTGTAGCAGACCCCCACCATAATGTCACCTGTCCCTGCCCTCCCGTTAATCCTGACCCATAAGCTCTCGGTTGGCTCATCATCCATCTCCAGGCGGATCTCCATGCACTCCAGCTGGTCATTGACACAGAGGGCAATACCCTCCTCTGGTCTCACCTGCCTGTCCTTCCAAAAGAGCCTGTACCCATCCAATTCCAGCACTCCAGTGACAGAAGCCATCTGACCACGGCTCCATGATGCCAGTAAGATCGTAGCCCTGCAGGCGTGCGCATGTCCCTAACTCCTCTTGTTTATTCCCCATACTACTTGCATTTGCAAGAGGCATTTAAGCTGGGCCCCTGGTGAAGTTTTATTATAGGCTCCCAGTACAGGAGAGTACATAGCAACGCTATGCAGATGGAGAGAAAACAAAAAGGGAAGGTGCAGGATTGCACAGAGTGAGGCAGGTAGGGCAGATGTGCAATTGTGAGGGAGTAGGGGAAAAAGGAGAGGATGATGAGTCTTCCCGTGGAAGTCATAGCGTGGAGTTAGTGGGTTCCCTCTGAGGAGCTGGAGGAGGAAATGAATTGGCAGCATTCCCTGTACAATTTCAGGAAAGGTTTCAAAGAACTGGGAAACAAACAAACCAAAAAAACCTTCTCATTTGGCTTTAAGCCAAATATTTCATCATTTTCTGGCTCTGACACAATGGTTTTGTTCTGAAGGCTGACTCCACCAGAACTAACAAATAACTCAGAAAAGCACAGAATATACAGCTAAGGTCTAATACTTCTTTTTCTGTTTCTCACATTATTTTTATGTGGCTGTTACTCTCGAATTCTGTAATCTTGCTCTTTTGCCCTCTGTAGAAGCCTGTGCTGATTCTGTTAATCTTTCTCACGCTTGTACCTGAGGGTTCATTTATTAGTTCAGAATGGTGTTCATACCCCTTTTAGTTACGCAGCTATCTCGATTTTCCTCTAATCTCCCAAGTGAATCAGCTGAATTTGCTTCCTGAACAAAGAAAAGCCCAAGAGCTCCTTATCAAGTGGTTCTCCTTTATTGCAGCTGTGAATCTGAGTAGCCTGTGAACAGTGCACTGTGCCAGATAAGCTGGAATCAGGTCAAGAATCTCGACCTGCAGCTTTAGAACTGCTTTCAAAGTAGGCAAAGAGCGATGGATTTCTCCCTTGGTGAAATGAAGAGCTGAGAGGGGAAGAGCCAGTCCAGGAATAGAGTTTCTATAGTAGGATCGTGGTTTTATTGGGCCATACTAAGAAGACACCAGGCACTGTCTGTGAAGAGCTTCTTTCAGGTTTTCATTGAACTCTTCATGAGTGCAAACTGCTGGCAGATGTTTCCCCATGTAAAACACACTGGATTTATTTTATTTTATTTTAGCCTGGCTGAAAATGCTTAGATCTTTACCTAGAGATGGAAAGATACAGTCTGTTCATCAGAAATGGTAATGGGAGAAGGCTGCGGGGTGGCTCACAAGTGACTGTGAATGTGGGATATGTCGGGCTGTGCTTGGAAGTATTCTCACCGTATGGCATCATGAGTGAGGCTGGGGTAGTTAACATTGGGTTTCACAGTCAGCAGGCTTTCAGAAAGCCAGGAAGTCTTTATCTAATCAGGCTTTAAAGGGAGTACAAGAGAAGAAGAGAGGTGCCTTTATCTTAGTTTTGTCCTCATCTCCCTTGCTTAATCTACACATGGTAAGCCAACATTTTTACCAGGCGTTAAATGTGTATGAATCTCTCACTTAGTTCCAGTTATAATTCTCTTTTCAGCACACAGAACAGCCACAGAGAGATTCAGGAACACATTTGCATGAGATGACTAAATTCCTTCTGTGGCTGCTCACGGTACTTATGGGGCTGCCTCCACTTCTCCTTGGTCTGAGGATTCGCCTTCCTGTTGGCACACTGTCGCTGGAGTTGTTTCAGGGATAATGGCACATCTGCGCCACTTTCTTACATGTTTCTATCTAGTGGCAAAGTGTTATTACTACTTCTAATTTTTGCTTGTCTTGAACTGAGAAGCAGAAATGTACGACCTGGAGACCCAGAGCTATTTGGCTGATTCAGGACCCCATTAATGCATGCTTCTGCTGTGCTTCCTGGTGTTCCACGCCTGCCCTGTGCTGCTCCTGGCATTAGTATCACTATTAATATGAGCAGAGGTATTCACAAGTTAATGACTAGAACATCTGAAAGGAGTTAAGCAAAGATTAACAGCACTGCAATGGAGTCAAAATAGAAGAAAGTAGATGAATAATGACATCGTTTCTTTTGTTAGCCCTCCAGAGGCTGAGTCCATGTTACTTTTTGCTGTTCTTCAAGTGAGATTGCCTTTTAAATCTCTCTTTTTTTTTACTCCTATTAAATACAGCAGTTTTGTTTTAGATTTTCTAGCTTGACAAAAATGGAAAAGGGATTATCTTAGAAATAAAATGTTTTCAATTTGTATCTGAATTTGTTTACTTTTTAAAATAATTAGTAGAATTATTGAATACAATTCTGTGACTGGATTTCTGGAAATAGATCCTCTTTTATTAAATAATGGAAAGCCCTAACATTTCTGTACTAGCTCATTTCACCCTGCTTTCCTTGCAATGAGTGTTTCAGGGATCATAAGTATATAAAAAAGAGCGCATGAAAGAATGCAGGTAATTAAAAAACTCACTGAGTTTATTACATCAGATTTTAAAAACATCTGATAGAAACGTATCTTGGACAAGAAATCCATTTCAGGTTGTGGACATGAATAATTTTAAAACAACTTAAACACAAAGAAGGCTGCTTTTTTATGTTGGATTTGAATCTTTTTCATTTAAAATTTAAACAAGAATAACAATAGGACTTTGAAATCATGTCAGAAAAAATGAGTTTTCTGTTGTTATTTATAGAAGGTCACATTTGAAGTGGGGTGAAGGCTGCAAATCCTGCGTTAGTATCCAACACTATAATATGGTTTAAAGTATCATTTTCATCATGTTTTTTTTTCCCCTATATTTCTCTGTCTCTTTGATCTAGGGAACTATGTCTTTAAAAATAAAATGTATTTTCAAATCTATATCTGATACATTTGAATTACAGATTTTTTTTTCCTTGTTGTGTTTAGTGTTTTTATCACGTTCATATTAAACTCTAGTCTCCCTCTGCTGGACAAAACACAGTCTTTATTCCAAAAGATGTTAAAATCATTTTAATAACTTTATATTTGGAAGCTATTGAAATCCTTAGATACTCAGCTCTATTAGTCATCCATAAATAAGCATACTCTGGAAAAAATAAAGAATATGCTAGAGAAGCCCAGTTTTCAGTTTCAGGCTTTTTGAATTTTAAAGTTGATTGCTCCCACTCACCTCTCAGTGACTGAATAAAATGGACCTGACTATTAGCAGGTGAGCATCTTTGGCAGTTAAAGCTTTTGATATTGTGGGACTCAACTAGAGTTAATCACAAATTTGATGAGATGACATGAAACTGAGGGGAGGGGCTGATTCACCAGAGAGCTGTGCTGTTGTCCAGAAGGAGCTTGGCAGGCTGGAGATGAGGGGTGACAAGGAGCTCATGAAGTTCAGCAAGAAGAAGTTCAGAGTCCTGCACTTAAGCAGGAACAACCCCAGGCACCAGGACATGCTGGGGGCACCCAGCTGGAAAGCAGCTCTGCAGAAAAGGGCCGGGGGGTCCTGGTGGACACCAAGATGAACATGAGCCAGCAATGTGCAGTTGCCACAAAGAAGGCCAATAGTATTCTTGGCTGCATTAGGCAAAGTCTTGCCAGCAGGTGATCCTTGCCCTCTGTTTCAGGGCTGGTGTGGCCACACCTGGGTCCAGTTCTGGGCCCACCAGTACAGACCTGGACATACTGGAAAGAATCCAACAAAGGCCCACAAAGATGATTAGAGCACCTCTGCTGTGAGGAGGGACTGAGAGAGCTGGGACTGCTCAGCCTGGAGAAGAGGAGGCTCAGGGGGATCTCATCCATGTCTATATACCTTAAGGGAGAGTGCAAAGAGAATGGGGTCAGGCTTCTGTCAGTGGTGCCCAGTGCCAGGACAGGAGGCCGTGGGCACAGCCTGGAGCTCAGGAGGCTCCCTCTGAGCACCAGCAGCACTGCTGTGCTGTGCAGGTGGCGGAGCCCTGGCACAGGCTGCCCAGAGGCTGTGGGGGCTCCTCCTTGGGGATCTGCAGAAGCCGCCTGGCCGTGGGCCTGGGCACCCTGCTCTGGGTGGCCCCCCTGGAGCAGGGGTTGGGCCAGGTGGTCCCAGAGGTGTCTCCAGCCTCAGCCGTGCTGTCGTTTTGTGTCCTGTCACAGACGTCTGGCTGTCACAGCCCATATGCTATCAAGAACAAACCTTCAGATACCTGTAAAACAGGAAAGAGTATCACCGATCATATGATGGTTAGTTAATGAATGTCTGGGTTGCAGCCATATACATGGGTTGAGATAATCATCATATGTATGTAATAGCTAAACAAATACTAAGGGAAATTTTAAGTATAAACATGAAATGAAGTCTTTGATTGAGCGAAGCATTTAATGTGAATATGTAAGTGTGGTCCATACCAATAAGGCACTTATGTTCCATTACCATCATTCTGCAGAAATTTCTTTAAGTACCCTCTCTCCAGCAGAGTTTCCTGTTAGAAGAGGTATTGAAGCCTACGGTTTGTATAACTCTGGCCAAGCTCTGCATGTGTTGGGGTCACAGTCATATTAATAAACAATCTTGTTATTGTGAGCATGCATAGTCAGGTGATAAAGTTTAATTGGACTCCTACAGCTTTTTCAAGTACTTTTTCCAAGAAAATATGCATAAGAAATGCTGCACTGCCACCCTGTCAGAGGCAGCACATGCTTTTGGCATTGTTTCTGGAAATTACTTTGTAGAAATAAAAGGTCAGGTATTCACTATACAGGATAACACATTCGCACTTGTAAATGAGATTTGGTTGCAGGGGGAAAACAGAAACTTGTAATAAACCACTGCAGAGTTTCATATTCTTTATATATACAGAATGATGGAATTTACTTACTTATAAACATTACTTAGCGTGTTAATACATGATTCCCAGTTGTCTGCAGGCTTCACTATGCTAACAAGCTCGGTATGGATGATGCTATTGCAGGCAGCAGTGCTGGTGTAGACAGGATAGAAGCTGTTCACGTCTCAGGCTTGAACACCAACACATCTGTTTCTTCAAGCAGAAGTCTGCATCAGAGAACATGGGAGCACAGCTTAGCTTTAGGTGCCTGACACAGCAGTGCGCTTGTGTCTTCTCAGAGGAAGCCCCAGAACTTGTGCCAGATGCTGTGGGAGACTGGTGTGCCAAGACCCCTGTTCCAGCTGTGATGAGCAACCAGAAGTGAAGACAGATGGAGCCCAAGAGCAAATGTAAACAGAGAGCCTGTGGATTGCAGGCAGAAAATATGTGTCCAGGCTTCCAGCCTGCAGGCATACATGGCTCAATGAGCTAGTGCTAACTGAGCATTTATGGTTCTTTTCCTCAGAGCAGTGCTAAGTGGAAAAATGACTTATTTTCTCCAGCTTTTCCTGCCAACCTGTCCTGCAACTGCCAAATTACAGTAGCAGAGAAATAGTTTTTAAAATATGCACTCTAAAAAATAATGTAAGTTGTCCACCCTGTTGCTGCATTTGTATCAACAGATGAATCTCATCTGTAAAGCTGTTTCCAGGATTCTAATCCTCCTGAACAGAATAAGGTGTCACATATTGCATCTATCAATCCAAATACAAGCTTCATGCCACACTAATAGCAGGGAGTTTTAGCAGACATCTTGATGAACTGATGTGAAAATGTTTCCATTTGAGCCAAACACCTGCTTTGTGGCACAGCTACTTGCGAACATCTCTACGTGCATAAGGTGAAGTTTTGAACAGACTATTTGCATGATCACTTTATTAAGCCTTCTTTCTGGATACAAGTAAACTGTTTTCAAAGGGGACTTTTTGAACAGACATAATTTCATATCTGTCCTCTTTCAACAGGCATTTCTTGTAAGGCCTCAGTTCAGCCATTTATTGTATGTTTATACCAGAGCATCAGAACAGCCTGTGAGCCAAGGAAAATGCATTTGCTCTTAAACCTCTTTAAATATTTGTATAAATTTTGTACCCTCTTACACAGGATGTGATTGAGAAAACGTAGCTCCACTACTTTGGGTTCACTATGTAGAAGTCCCCTGAGGCTACTGGCAACTACAGCCTCTCCAGAGGCTGTTTGAAACTAGGAAGCTGGGTCAGAGCAAAACAAAATCAGGCTTGTGCAAAGGTGGTCATTTTTGCAATTATTTCCTGAGATGAAATATGCACTTCTTCATTATAGCTGAAGACTGGAGATTGAAAATTTAATTGTGGTCTAGCAGGATGCTCAAGTGCTATCCTGTGCTACTTCAGGCACTAAAACCTCTTGACCTTTCATCTGGAACAATTAAATGGTGTTTCGCTTGAGTGGCACATCTGCTATTCAATCTGGGACTTTGTTGCATGAAGACTGCCATTCCCAGTTCAGAAGACATTTGCTTATCCAACCAAATTATAACTCCAGTTTCCTTTTTGCAAACATCTGTTTGGAGACAGTGAAATCTCCCTGGACATGAGGCATCAGAAAGCAGCTTCAGAAGTTTTCATGCAGTGTCGAACTTGTGATCAGTAGCTAATTCCTTCTCTGAAGTTCTGCGAGCACAATGATATTATTCACTCTAGTGCTGCTTGGTTCTGTGAAATCCTTGTATGTCTATTTCATAAATTGAAGAAAGGAATCCAAGTGCTACAGAAGACCAAAATTTGAACACATATGCTATCATTTCTTCAGTACAATAAGTCTGTGTGTCACAATTCTTGTTAGGTAGCAGAAAAAACATTGCGTGAAATACCTGAACAATAAGAAAATCTTACTAATGAGGGCTATAAAAATTACTCTCTTGGCAGTGGCTCATTATGTGTGGTTGTAAAGAGACCTTACTCAGTTAAATGCAGTGCAGTGATGGAAACCAAAGCTGTAAAAACTTTTAGTAGGTTTTCTTGTGACTATAAAAATTAAATTATTGCCACCAACATTTTATCAGAAACTTTCATTAACAGCATAAAGTCTGATACTTTTCATAAGTAAAGAAGCATGTTTTTACTTGCCTGTATTTTCTGATGTAGGGAGCCAGCTTTAACTTACAATGGTGGATCCCTAATGGTAGGCATTTTGAATGGATTTTATACATTAATTTTCAAGTGTCTGTTCACGTTTTCAATCAAAAAGACATTTTAAGAGGCTAAAACTTCCCTGAGCTTCAGCTGAAATTGAAATCTGCACCTCTCCCCACCCCTTTAGCCAAAGAGCAGTTTAACAACTAGACAGATACCAGGATGAGGTTACCTGGTGTTAGAGAAACTGGAGTCCAAGTGCCTTCATGTTCTCCAGAGCTTGTCTCTTGTGATGCTGGTGGGACTGATGGGGGTAAGAATATTTAAGTGAGAAATTTGTACTCTCCCTTTTAAAATATTCCTTTAGTTCATCTTGTTCATGAAATCAATAGACAGGGAGTAATGGGTGTGTTTCTCCTCTCATCTGGGCACCCTTTGGAGGCTATGCCATTCTCAGAGATTATGCCATTCACGTCAGCAGAACTGCACTGGTATATAACTAGGAGGAGAGAAGGTGGACTAGGATTCCCAGAGTCTGTTGATGTTATCATGTAGTTTTCTTCCCACAGGCCAGCAAAACATTTAAGCTGTTTCCTTCAGGCAGCTGATATAAGAATAGATAGTAGCGTTTGCATTTTGTGAACAGTTGACGTGGTTCTGAAATGAATGACCAGTGCTTCATGGTTACATGGCAGGCTTGGGACTGTGCTATCAGTTGTGGGGTATTTAAACTGGAAGAAGCTCTCACGCTTTAAGACATAAATTTGAAGCTTAAAATATGTATTACTATTTCCCATTAGGTACAACAGCAATGACGACAAAATCTTGAGGTGCTGAAGGCTGTTTTTATATGCTGGCAGCCAGAAGGGCATCCAGAGTGCTCACATCACCAGCTGGTCAGAGCATTTCTTCTGTTCTAGTGTCACTCTTGGGTAGTGGAAAGATTGTCAGAAAAACCTTTTCTGAATGGCTGGTTTGTATCTGTCAAGACTAACAAGTTGTCTTCTTACATCAGTGTACTGCAACTAAATGCTATATGTGCAGTCGTTCACCTCCATACCAGCTGCAGAGTGCAAAAATTTAAGACCAGTGATAAAATTTAATCAAACAAATCATTCTCCTCCTTCAGATTCTTATTTCTGTGAATATTCACATTAAAAGAACTGCCATAGTTAGGAAAATAAGATACAACTTATGTAATGTTAGATACTGGAATGAGACATCTATTAGGGCCCAGTGTGACTTAGTATCACAGAGCTAAATTTTGTATTAAATGACTGGAGATATGTTGGGCAGGACTTTCTCCAGATTTTAATAGCAACTGTTTGCAAGATACTGTCTGCCTTTGTGCTTGTAAAACTACGTATGCATGATATCAGCAGTCTTAGATAAAGCTGAAATGCCTTGGTGGACTTCTGCCCCTCTTATTTACGACTGGGGCAGTTAAGCAACTAGACTCAATGCTGGCACATTTCCAGGTTCCTGGAGTTAGGCAAGCTAGGTCCAGATTGCAGTATGCCTTCTAATAAAATTGTTCAGAACTATGCATTTTAAGTATTCTCACCCACTAATCCATATGTAAGCAATAGTGACCTGTATGTAAAGAAGGATATATATTTATATATGTAGAAACAGTAGTCTAATCTTTGTTGTCTAACCAGATTTTGAATAGAAGATGTAAAAGAGAAAACACATAAATAGTTTCATTTCTAAAGTATGTGGCTAGTCCTGCTTCCATAAAAATGTAGGGCAACATATCTATCATTTTAATGGGAGAAGAGCTAGGCTGTGATGGTATTCAAAACCATTGTAATGTGTTAGGCTTTAAAGGATCTTACAAGTACTTCAAAATTCTGCACTGGGCAGATACTGTTGTGCTACACTTAATATCATGTCTGCTAGAGGAGAATCCTCTTGCCCAGAGATTGTAAAGGAGGCGTGGATGTTCTGGTTTTGTGCTATCTGGTGTCACACGATCTGCTCCTCTAGGCCCAGCCTTGCTCCTTGGGATGCCGAGGTGCATGGTTGTACATGTCACCTGCAAGACAGAGGGACAGGATCTTGCTGTCAGTTTTTCCCAGCAAGAAAAGTAGAGTTTAAAATTAAAACAGATATGAGGTGAGAAAACTGCAGGAATAAAAATTGACCAGCCAGGTGTTTGTGCTTTGACCTAAATTATATGAATGACAGAAGTCTGAGAGGATTGTTTCTGAGTTATTAGAAATATCTTGCCTTTTAAGAAAGTTCATTCTTTACTATTCTAGTTGTCTTGAAAAAGGTCTGTTAGAAAGTCACTAGGGACCACTAAATCTAAATTAAAAGGTTGTGTGTACCTTCAGCACAAATTTAAGACAATTATGATCACTTGTTCTTTTACCATTTTAGATAGGCCTCTTTCCTTAGATTGCTTAAGTCTGATCTAAAATTCTTCTGTTGACTTTGGTGGGAGTTCATAAACTCAGTGGTGACTGCATCTTTCTAAATGGGGAAAAGTTCAGCAAAATACTAATAATCCAATTATTACTATTTAGTATGGATGATATGACAAATAAAGACCCTAATGAAATGAAAGAACGGAAGTTTCCAAATTAAAAGCAAAAATTTTAAAAAGTGGTGTCCTTTTAACAACTCTAGCTGAAATGTAAGAATTGTGCAATTATGACCATCAATAGAAAACATTTCGTTTTACATGTTGAGGAAATTCCTCCTCCCATGACAACAGCCCTGGTACAGGATGAACGCACTTGATATTTGTAGTACTTCAGTTCATATATGCATATATTCATCAGTGTCATTAGGGTATTAGCACACTTTTGTACCTTATGTGAGTACAGCTTCTAGTGCTGTGGTGTATTTTTGTTTACTTTAATGAAAACATTTTCTCCATAGAACATCCAAGAGAGAGAGATCTGCCTAAAAGAAATGTGTGAATTATTTAAGGATAATATACTAGATTAGGGAGTTTTAATGTCAAAGAAATATTCTGAATGCATTCATCACATTCACTTTTGCATGCATTGAATATGGAAGATGTCAAAAGTGTTGAAAATCTGACATTTTTCTGAGCTAAGTATTTTATTTTTTGACAGAACTGTTTGGTTTCTCAGTCCTGCATCCTTGCTTCACTGAGCAAAGGATGATGCTGTTTGGCTTAGTTCATTTTGAAGTCTCCAGTGGTCATAACCCGTAAACCTGAGTGACACAGGGCCATCAATCAACACAAGATGACTCTTGTCTAAGCTTTGAATTCCTGAAGCTATCTTTGCTCACGATGTTCGCAGTGCAACTTGTGGAATATCAATCATCTTTATAATGTGGTAGCAGAGCTCTGAGATTTGGATTCCTGCCCACATCTCAGGTTCTGAACATTTAGTGGTGGGTGAGCTACTTGACAGCACTGTTTCTTCAGCTATAGGGTTTGGCATGTAAGAAAGAATGTCTCTAAACATTCTTGAGCTGTGCTTTAATGACATTGCGTTTAACCAATGAGCCGTGACCATTCCTGGGTTTTGGTGGCTTAACTGCCACGCTCCAAGGGTGAGTTTCTTCAGATTCGAAATTACTGTCACTAGGTGGTAGTTACAAGGTGAGTAAAACTTAACATTTGGCAACTGAATATAGTGATATAGTCTGCTCACTATTTGCATGTGTCTATGCTCATTTCCAGATTTTAGATAAAACTGTCCTTTGTACCCTTCACACAGAGTTAGCTACAGCGATTTTCTAAGGTAATTGAAGGAAAACACAATTTATTGGCTTGCATAAACCACTTAAAAATGCTAACCTAAACAGCACAGTTAATACTGCCCTACTCCAAAAACTAGACCTGGACTTTGCCAACATACTCAACTGTGATTTTGTTCTAGCAGGAGGCTGGTGACTTTTAATGATCAAACAATTTAGGAGATTCTGTGAATGCAGATAGCTGATTCAAGAAATTTTTTCACAAACACTAAAAGCTGTTAAAAATTGCCCCACATGATCTTAAACTTTCATAAGAAAAGATAATTGAGATGGGAGTAAAGGTTTTGTTTAGGATTCAGCAAGAAAATTAAGTATGTGGCTGATTCAATTCATTCTGAAATCCCATGATATTTTGAAAACTTCAGCATATGATTGAAGTCAAGTCTTTGTGTAAGCACTTTGTTATTTTGGAGCTGAATGTTTAAAGACAAATCTCTCTTTTTTTTTTTTTTTTCTCTAAAGAAGCAGTTCACATTTTTCTTTCATGCATAGCCCTACTGAGTGCTTTAATTAAACTTTCATGGTAAGTAGTCTGCTAAACATGATCAATAGGCACGCCTTTCTGTTAAAAAGCATTCATATTTTTAAACGACAGTCATATCTCCGTGTAACTGTGGCTACTCCTTTATCTTATTTGTAATCACTTGATGGTTTTTCAGTGGTGCTTATCGTGCTCTCCTAACGCTTTAAGCCTTGTAATGAACCAGAAACTTCTGTGACTAGTTTACATGGATTTCCTGTGACTTGCTAGTGCTGGCATGGATGTTGAAACATGGCCCGTTCTGCTAGCTTCAGGGAATTTTATGGTAGCAAGGAATCTGTGTACAACACCCAGCTATTGCTGGGGTGCAGGGATGGGCTAACCTGGGGCCAGTATAGAATAAAGGTGGTGTGGATTTAGTTGCCTAAGCATAGGAATCTAATTGCTTTGGACACTGTCATCTGGCCTCCAGCTGATTTTGCAGGACATCCCATCTCCTGTGGGTCATATCTATCAACCATGGGCAAACATCTATCAGCCATGGGCAATCTTAGAAATGTGCTAAATTAGCATTCAACTCACTTAAAGGACTCAGGGTATGTAACTCAGCCATCATTTATTATGCAAAGTAGATCTTTTCAGAGACTGGAACACCTCTCCTATGAGGAGGGGCTGGGAGAGCTGGGACGGTTCAGCCCAGAGAAGAGGAGGCTGAGGGGATCTCATCAAAGCCTGTAAATATCTGGTGGCGTACCTGCAGGGAACTGATCTTAGGGCTTAGTACCTGGAGTTGCTGTCCCAGAACAATCTCTTCAGGAACTGATGAATGTCCTTACTTCTTGTTTATCAACTGGCAGCAAACACTTAGCAGATCTAATTCAGAAAGTAAGACGAGGAAACACTCATATGAAGAGTCTTCTCACACCTGACAGAAGTGTGAGCGCTCTGTGATACAGTGAGTGCAGAAGTGGGTCAGAAATGAAGATTCTTGTGCATTAACGCCTCCTCATAATTTGAAGAAAATGAACTCCTTTTTTTGAGTGTTAACGTTGGCAGGGATTCCATGAGTATATTTATAGAGACCACTACTTAGAATTGGTTGTTGTATGGCAGGGCTGCATGCTATATGCTACTGTTTCCTTCTTCAGTATGTAAAAGGAACCAGCACTGCCTTATAAAGACTGAAAACATGTCTCTAGTGTACACCATGCACCAGCAAGCAGGTGGCTGTGGGCTGGAACACTCTGAGGACTGTCCCTGTCTGCGGTGGGAGCAATCTGGCTATATGGAATCAAAGGGCTCAGGGCCTTGCCTGACTGTTGCAGTGACTGGGGCACCTACTGTTTCCCATCTCCTGCCCCTGGTATCTGCAAGACACAAACCCACCTCTGTGCTGCTGGAAAGACCAGGACTCTGCGATACATCGCAGCAGATACCTGATACTAACTCCACAGGCAGCCTTTGTAGCTGACAGTGTGGTTCCTGGTGCGGAGGCCAAGCAGTGTGCAGTGGATCACTACAGCTATTTTAAAATAACCCCCTTGTAAAACACATATGGTGCAGGTGCCAGGTCCTCAACACCAGCAAATCTGCTCCTCAGAGACTGCTAGCTGGGGCAGTCCAAATCAGAGCCAGGGAACAAGCTAATAACTGAGCACCACCTGATGATGGGGACAGTGCTTGGGCCCTGCATTTAGCAGGCCTGCACCTGGGCCATGGGTTATACTCAGAGATTGCCAGGCAAGAAAGCTGGGTCTGCTGTACCCCAGCAACCTCTGCCTGTCCTCCGTCTTGCCTCCTTATCAGACATGGACCTGCAAGGCTGGGCCAGGGAGTGCATTAAGCTTGTGCTCGCTCCTTGGCTACACTCCCCAGGGACTGCCAAGACTGATTCCTCCTGACTGGAGGTTATTTAGTACTCTCTTCAGCTCGTGAATCTAAAAATTAGCATTAGCGCTGCAGTCCTCTGCCGCAGGAGTGGAGAAGCCGGGGGATGGCAGGGAGATAACTAGGCATTGTGTTCTGAGAAAAGCTTTAGGACATCACTGACAGACCCATTTGTGTCTAAGGACATAACAACACGTTGCATTTCTACTTGTGGAAGACTCCCAGTAATAATCCTATGTGTTTGTGACAGGTGTAAAAATGCACAGGTCTAAGTTTAGCAGGGTGAATACAACTGGACAGTAGTGTGATTTTTCCTCATGTTAAAAGGTCTGTTGCTGCTGTTCTGCACAATGGAAGAGCTAATCCCACAAATAAAATCTTGTCCCTCTGCTCCAGAGACAGCCCATTAATGCCAAGAGGTATTGTCATTTACTTACTCAGCTCAAAATATAACCATATACATGTATGTGTATGCTGTGTAACACAGAGGCATGCCTCAGGACTCCCCATCATGCTTACTTTCCAGAAAAAGGTATTCCTATCAGTTCTATTTATTTCATTTACATGTACTTTACCTGTAAAATACAAAAAGAAATGAATCATAATCCCATTTTTTTCCCCCTCTAAGTTTAGATTACTTCTTTCTACTTTCTCAAAAGGACTGTTTTCCCTTTGCACACTGTGCTTCACCAAGTAAAGGGCTCAAGTCTGTGAAATTGCTTGGGAAGCAATCATCCAGAAAGTCCTCATTGCAGCATCCTGTGAGCACTCAGTGATCTTTGTTCACTGCATGCTCATTTACCCTGATGCTAAAATCTAATTTCAATATTACCTCCCATGTCATACCTCCTGCTCTCTAATTGTTACACAACAACAACAGCAAATCATAGAATCATAGCAGCCATCAGGTTCTCCAAGGCTAAAATAAGTTGGTGTTTTTTTTTTTTTTTTTTTTTTTTTTTTGGCCAATAAGGAAGACTGGCTGGTCTCCAAAGATTGCCTACCTATCTTGATGCCAGTATCTTGTCATATTCGTGCTCCTGCTCAGCTCTTAGAGGAACAGTGCAGATATCTTCACAACCACAGAGCTGCATGCCATGCCCTACTACACATTCACAAAATACAACCTTCTGGGTTTATCTCCCTACTGCTTCCCTTCTTAATAAGCTCTTAAATCACTGACATAGGAGGCTAGGAGAATTGACATAGAAACTTGATTATGAAATGAAAGCTTCCAATACCACAAACAGCAATGCTGTACCAGAACCTGCTGGGACTGGTACGGGTGTGAAGTGCTGGCAGGCAGCTTTAGCTGTGTGGCTGGAAATAGATGTCTGTGCATCTGCTTACAGCTGGGGCAAATATTAGGTGCTCCTTATCTCTCTCACTTTGTAGTTTCCCATGACAGCTGTAGCCAGATGTTAGGTCCTAAATCAGCTAACCTAAATCTGATTAGTTATAGAAGGGCATGGGAGGAAATCCCATCTCATTGGTGTTTAGGCAGATGTGCTGGCAAAAAATTGGATACCAGGGATTTAAGTATCTCCCACCACTCTGAAGGAGCTGACTCAGACTCCCCAGGTGCCTACAGAGGAAATCACACTGCACATGGGTGCTTACAGCTTTCCATAGACATGGCAGTAAACTGCAAAACAAAGCGATCACAGTTGGTCACTAATGATGTATATCACAGTGCCTGAAGAACAGTGTGAAGGACCTGGGGATAGATTTGTATTGGTGCTGTGCACTCAGAAGTGATGCAGCAACTGATTGAAAAAGTGTTTTGAATGTGCATTAGAATGTAAAAAGGTGCTTCTCAAAAATGAGAATATAGCATTATAGCTCTTTGATAGAGTTATCATCCATGAATTTAGATAGTCTGTTTGTAAGATGTTTTTATACTTTTAATATCTATGATATGGCAAAATATGAATTCCCAAATTTAATTACAAGTTGTTCTAAAAATGTATTTCTTTTTTTCCTTTTTTTTTTNAAATAATGTTTTTATTTTTTTTTTTTTTTTTTTTTTTAAGATCAATGTGATAATTTCACTTCAAGCCTTTATTTCTTCTTTCAGAAATTATTGCCTCTTCAGCTTCCTTGTACACTACACAAAGCAATAAACCAACCATCTTTAATATCTGAGACAGACTCCATAGCTAGCTCGGGTTAGTCACCCTAGATTGACAAGCACATCTTAAATTCTAGCTTTATATGCTGTTTTTGTATGTGTTTCTCAAGTGTAGAACTAAAGCTGGTGCAAAGGTTGTAAAATCAGCATTATTGGTGCTCTTGATGCTTTAAGAACAGAGAAAGATATTTAGTTTATTAAAAAAAAAAAATCCATGAAGAGGTTGGAGTTCTAAGCATCAGTTCTGTAAAGTCTAAAATTAATTTCAAAAGATAAAAAGTTTTAAATTGCTGAATATTATTTTGCTAATGATGTTAAGTTTTTCATTTCACGCTAGTTCTAATTCAAGCAATTGTGTGATTTTTTTCAGTATAGATTTTATTCACATGCAAACTAAGTTTTTGCTTCAGGTACTCTTCTCATTCTGAATTTAGATTATGTCTGTGTGATTCCTTGGTAAATAAGAGAGAGCCACAGTTATAAGCATATACTTTTTCTTTTTTTTTTTTTTTCCCTCCCCTTTGATCTCAGATCATGCCCTACAGGACTCAGAGCAAATGCAGTTATTGCCACCACCTTCAGAGAAGCCACTTAGTTGCTTAAAGCTAAGTGTTTGCCTTACTGATAAAGCCTTTATCACACTGGAGAGTTATCAGTCTAAAAAACAAAAAAATTCCTTGTATCCCTCTTGATTAAAGAAAAAATATAAAGAAATGAGTACTGATCAGCATGACTTGACCTCTACAAAAACATTTGTAATGCATTTTAATGAAATGCAAAGTGTAGTTTTAGAATCTTCTGCATTCATCAAGCAATGCCCCCCTCTTCCAAAACACCTAAGTTGATTATGAATGAAAACCAACTACTGAGGTTTCTGAGAGATGTTTACTCCCCGGCTCCGTCCCTGGAGCTGGTCCCAGCAGATGGCACTGTGATGAATAATTTGAGGCACGGCTAGAAATTCCCGCAGGCTGCACTAACCCTTCCTGCTCTGCCTTTTGCCTTCTGGGAGCTGGCCCTGAGAACACAGAACCCCCTCCCCGTGGCATGTCCTCAGCCTTTCTGACCCTGGCAAGAAGGAAGGGTTTGCATTCTCCCAACATAAAAGTGAGGTAAACCTAGCATTTTCACTCTTTTTTTTTTTTTTTTTAAGTAATCAAGATTTTGTTGCTAGCAATGAGAATAATTGGGCCCTGCTGTGTAATTGTGATTGCAATTTTCCATCTGCTGCTTTACACCTGTTGCTTCAAAATAACTCTTCCCCTCCCCTTTCCTCTTAGTTTTTCAACAAATTCAGTGTTCATTTTATACCTTCACAGAAAAATCTGCTGCTGTTGTTGGTGTTACATGCATCCCTTTCCGATATCGTGAGGTGCTTTGGAGAGAAGCTGTGTATATGCCAAGGGGGGCTTCACCCCCTACATTTATGCACTTGAGGATTTACTTCCACAGGGAGGCACGGGGACCCAGATTCTGGGTCTACAAAAAGACTCAGGGACTAGAAAACTTCACTTCGACGTGCCTACTGAAATTCTTGGTCCTAGTTTAGGAGCTCAGGTGTCCCTGAACAGGAGATGACTGGTACCAAACAGCAACTTGGTGATCATGTTTGGAGTAGACAAGGCTCCTTTTCAGTTTTTATTTGCTATTTTGATTTGTCAATCTTCTTCTGGACTTTGATGTTTAAATCAGGCCTTTAAATCAGTCTTTTGGATCTGGGAGCGCTTTTTGGCTGCTGGCTTTGGGTATTGACCTGGCCTCACTCTGACTCCAGTGAGGAGAAGCACGGGTGCCCCTCACTCCATATCCAAGCATGGGAGCAGCCTTGATAGGAAGTACTAAAGGAAGAACATGGCTTCCTTCCTAGGGCTGTGGGATCTGGAGGGCAAGTCTTCTAGTTTATGCTTATTGTCAAGCAGATGGGAGTCTGAAGCAGCTCCTCTCCCTCTTCTTGTGATACTACAGACCCCAAAGCTTCTGGATCCTTATTCTGAAAGCACCTAAAACACTTTTCTGCAAGTTGCCCCTGTCATCGGGAATGAGTTCCCTCAGCAAGATGTAAAAAAAAGTAAGTCTAGTCAGACTAGTCTGAATGATGAATTCTTGTTTTCAGCCCTTTCTTTCAGACCCAGTCCTCCTCAGCTGAGAAACAAGTGCAGATTTAAAATGTTTCTGAGTTATTCATTGGCCTGTGGACAGGAAACCAGAGCTGGATGAGTGGTGTAATCACTAGCCCCTGGCACAGATTACTCTTGCCAACACCTATTAAAATAAGCTACATAAGTGGAACAAACAGGCTGGGAGGATCACAGCAACACAGCCCTGCTGCAATTTCCATTGCCTGCTTGGAGAGGCAGCAAGAAAACTCCCAAAGCAAATGTGGAACTGGATTTGGTGCTGCCAGCGAGTGGAAAAAGCGTTTGTTTGGAGGTGGGGGAGCCCCCTCCCTGGGGAGCTGGGCTGCTGCCTCCTTCTAGGAGAGAGCAGCACTGCTGGCAGCAGATGAGGATTCAGCCCTGCCTTTCTCCTTTGAGGTCCTGTTGTGTATCTCAGGCAGGTCCCTGCTCAGCATGCAGGTTTTGTGCTTCTAGTTTTAGCCCAGTGTAAGTCCCAGTGCTGTTTCCTTCTGCAGGTCCCAGCTTTTGCTGTATCCTTTTTCCTCCAAGCCCTGATTTTTTTGCCCTCTTTTTTTTTTTTTTTTTTCTTATTTTCACCACTGTTCTGTTTTTGTTTGTTTGTTTGTTTTTCTTCCCTCTGTACTTGGGTGGAAGACACAGGGAGAACATATGTCTTCAGAAGTCCCAGTTTCCCCTTTTCTCCCTTTTTGTCCTCTTCTATCAGCAAACTCCAGGGGCAACTCCCCAGCAATGTGAGTGGGACCGGCTGTGTGGGTGGGGCAGACTGTGAAAGGAAACAGCACTGCTTCTACCAAGCAATTTATGTGCTGAGGAAACCTAAGTGGAGTGAAATAATTCCGCTTATATAGAAACCCAAAGTAAAAATAGTCCTGATTAGAGGACTCACCCCTGACTCTTAAGTCCTAGGGGTTATACCTTCTACAGAAGAAACCGGTAGCTGTGTCTTTGATTTCTTTGCTACTACCCTGCTTAGCTGTTTGTGAATTATGCTGTATCTTGATGGTGCTGGCCAGCCATGAGCAGGGGGTTGCCTTCACCAGCTGTGCTCAGGGCAGCCACGTGGCCTAAATCGGGTATAGCATGGGCTTTAGCAGAGGAAATGGATAACTAACCGAGGCACTTTTTTCTTAGTGCTTTCTATAGGCTCCAGAAAAATAGCCTCCAGTGAGCACTCTTATCTCCTGCAATCTTTCTGCTTTCAGAGCCGATTCTGTTTGGTGCTTTCCAAATGCATTCAATGTCTGGCTTACTGTGCTGTGTGTGGAGCACCCTGAACTAAAGTCAGCCAGTGACCAGGAAACACTGGATTCTCCTCCAATTCTTTCCCCAGGCAATCCATTCCATAAACACAAAATTTAGAGTGAGTAAACCTGAATATCATTTATTGCCATTTCCTACTGTGATAAGTGATTTAAGGTCAACTTTTCTGTATTTATAATGTGTGGCTTAAAATACAAACATCCTCTGTTTGTGCTTTGTTAGTGTGTGCACAGCTGAATGCTTTCACGGATATATGCTGCTACGAAGGATGGCTTAGAAATCAAATGTAAAAAGGCAGCCAGTGCCACTGGGGAATAGGGTACTCTGCCCACAAAGATGCATAGCCTCCTTTGACCAAGTTCACAATGTAATGCTCTTTCTAAAATGTATTTAATGCAGGGCTGAAATTTATGCATCATAAAGGGACGAGAAAAGAAACCATCTTCGGTCCTTTCTAGCCTTTAGCAGGAGCTTTGGTCAGCAATTAAATTAGATACTGAGTTGTATAAAGATTAAGGTTTGCTGCAATCTTGCCTAAAAGTGGAAACAGAGACCTTTCTGGATATCCTTTTCTCACCTTTCCTTCTGTACAAGGATGTCATGTCATTTTAAAGCCGATAGGTACTTTCTTCCACTCTTTAAATGAACAGTGTGATACATTTTTAACAGCTCCTTCACTGTGGTTCCCAAGCCTGAAACATGCCCAACACAGACGTCTCACTTCTGTCGTTCCTCTTCCTCCACCTTTAAAAACTTGATCTCCAAGACAAACAGGTCAAGCTGGAAAGGGTTTTTCCTCTGAGCAGATCTTGATTCTTGTATGTGTGATAGTCGGTCACAAAAGATAGCAACGTGATCGCCTCCGGGCTTGAGAATAAGCCTTGTGCGTCCCATCTGGAATAGGCACTTTCAGAGCTACTGGGCTGCAGTTATAGTTGTGTTAGCAAGCGTGAATTATTTAGTTAAGGTCAGAATAGTTAAAGTCCTTTAGAATAAAATCAGGTTTCAGATGCAGTTTGACCACTTAAAATGTGTTAATTTCTTGATGGAGTAGGTTATCTCATTATTAGTTGGGTTAAATTTTGTTGAAATGAGTAAATCCTTCATGTAAGATGGGCTCTAATCAGATGGGATGGCAATCTTTCCCTGGCTTTGTTTCTGCAAGGATAAGGACCTCAAACCAGACGCTGCAGGCAGGCAATTCTCAGATGAGGGAAGAAGTTGAATTAGACGCTATTTTCTTGATTCCTGCATCCAGCAGGATAGAAATATAGCATATCATCTGCTGTTGACCTGGGAATGTGAGAGTTAGGGTGAGATGGACAGGATGCAAGTAGTGGTGTTATTTATATGGGAAGAGTATTTAGGGTGTGACGTAGTCGACTCCATGTTAATTATGTGAGGGTGGGAAGGTGAAAGCAGAAACCTAGACAAAACTTTTTTTTTTTTTTTTGTTTTTTTTTTTTTGTTTTGTTTTCCCCCATTTGGGGATTGTAAATAAAGAGTTCTACCAATGATGGCTAACTACTTCACTGACTTCTCCTCACTGGAGTCACTTACAAAACCCTGGTTTGTCACTCAGGCGGCCAGGAGAGGTAAAGGCATAAAGAGAAAGGGGAAAAAAAGATCAAATATAAGAGCTGGAACATGAATGAAATGTTGCTGTTGTCCAGCTAACTTGATATCTCTGTTCTGCCCTCCCTAGTATTTCCAGACTCATGCTAACACTCTACATCCTCACGCTTAATAAGCCAACAGCTAGTGGCTGTATAAGTGCTGCTTCTTTTAGCAATTTACCAGTTACTTGACTGAGATGCTCTAAAAAGCACTGGTAAAGGAGTTTTGTTTTCATCAGGTGAATAAAGGTCTTCACAACTTTGTTACCACAGTCTGCTGTGGTACCAATAGAAGAGCATCTCCCAAAAATAAACAAACAAGACAAATATTCTAACCAAGACAGCTCCATACGCTCAGCTTTTTTGGATACAGTGCAGGAATTGTTGCAAAATGATGTTGGAACTGAAGGGGCTAGGGAAATTTAGTCCAGCACTAGTCGATACTAATGACCAGAGACTTGTTACCAGCTGATGGCTGTTCGAGTTTATTCCTTATGAAAAACACATTCATGAGAGTAAGATGAAAGAGGGGAAATGCTTTCTTGTTGCCATTTCTAATATATTGTTGAAAGGCAGAAAAAAGGTATGGATTTGATCATTCCTGCTGGAGCTTTCTGATGCAGAATCAAATTCGCCTGATGGTTGAATTATTGATGAAGGTTACTGTTTTTGACCCTACTGTATTGCTTGTGATGTGGTAAATGTAACTTCTTCACAGGTTCTCATCCTGACTGCTGGCCAAATTTTATTCTGAAATGACCACCTGTGCACACAGCAACAAAGGATCGAAGTAACACTTCTCCACTTCCTGCCTTCCCCTTCTTCTTGCCCTTTTCATGCAATATCTTGTCATGAAGATGCATCAGAAGCACATCTTGTGTTTGTCTTCCTCAGCCTTTGCCTATTCAACTGAATAAGCATGGCAGGGGTGATTACAAAGGTACGGATTTATTGTACGTATAGGACAACAGAAATCTAAATATCATTGTGCTTGGTACACTTTGGGAGAGGAGGAGGATGGAGCTTTGACAGCTGAAGACACATTGCTTAGGTGCTTCAGGACAATGCATCTTTACCCTCAGACCAGCTATGCATCCAATGGATGTGTTAGAGAAGCCATATTCTCTCACTGCTGCGTTTCTCAGTGTTCTGCCACAGAATTGTGAAAGGTCCATATTAGTTGTTTGACCCAGCCCATCAGATTTAATAAAATAACTTTCACTGATAATACCAGAAAGGAGTTTTTTGTAATGAAGCCTTTGCCACAAAAGCCTTTGGACACATTCATGGCTGCAGCCATATTAGAGTGTAGGGTACAAAGTGAAATTGATGTGAGTAGAAAGATCTCTAACCATAAGAGTTATAACATTTATTCCAAAAATGATTTCTATTTTGGCGTGAAAAGCTGCATCCTCTATGGCAGAAAGCACTTGTTTTTTGAATACAGATTTACAGCAGCTTTCTGCTCCACAGTTTGCATTGACTTCGATGAAGATGCTCTTGTTTTGCTCTAGGCCAAAGTCTGCCCCAGAGCTATAGTTTATAGAGCGAATGACTGACATTCAGGCTCTTTTTGCCATTTTGAACAGCAGGGAAGAATTTTTTTGAAAAGTCAGGCTCACAGTTGATGAATAAAACATAGCTCAATGTGATGCCATTCAGCAAGGGAAGCTATGGAAAGATTAAAATTTCTCACACATGGATTTTGTACACTGGTGAGGACCTGTGGTTGCATTGCTGTAAGTGTTGAAATCTATTATAAAATTGTGAGAATTACAAGGCATATAAGAAGTAACTATCGTTAAAATTGAGAATGAATTGTTCCTGTTAGAGGAACACAAGCACACTTATTAGGTGTGCTCGCTGCCTGTGGGAGATATTTTTCTCTTTTTACCCTTCTCAAGCTCATCAAAGGACAAAAGCTGGGAAAGTGAGGGTAATGGATGTATTATTTCTTTGTGCAGTGTTTGTGGAAGCTAACAGCAGTAAAAACCCACTGCAGGTTAAAATAATAGTTCTTTAGAAAGCTTTATAAAGAGAGGTACATTGACAGCATCAGAAATAAAATAGGAGGTTGCATGTCATTTACAGGCTGGTTGGGTTTCAGTGGGCTCCCAGTGTGCTGCTGAGCCATATGTTTAATGTGCCAGATGCCCTCAGCTGACAGGAAGATCATCTTTATTAGAACAGCTGCTTCAGCAAGAAGTGTTTTAAAAATTCCTCAGAGCCATGTTTTTTCCTTTTGTTTTTAATTTGACGTAAGTCATAGATAGTCATAAGTCATTGTTCTGGAAGAGAGGCTTTGTTGTGGCACCACTTCAAGGAGCTATTAACTCAGCCACAGCTGCGAAAGGTGCCCTGCAAACCTTTTCCCAAAATCAAGCCAACTGTAGCAACTCATTGTACTCCTGCATAAAACTTGCTCATTTTCCTTTATAAGTATAGGCTTTGGAGTTTCCTGCATGTGACTAGCAGCACCATGACTGGAGACGCTCAGTTTGCTTCTCGCTTAGTGAAGGTGGTCTTTTCTGGAGGCTAGTATGTACTGGCAAAGTATTTATGAATTTAACTACACTTATGCAATAGAGGATCAGCTGTGCACTGTTCCTCACAACCTTTCAAAATTATGCTAATGAGAAAAGTGCATCAGTAACTCCAAGATCAAATAATCAAAACACAATAAGTACATGACAAAATTCAATATTGCCATTTTTAAAGACTCCTTATCGGGGTCGTGAGGGAGAAAAAGATGGAGCCAGGCAGAGCTTTGAGAGCACTGGACAAAGCTGATTGGTTTTAACCAGCATAATTTATTCAAGAGAATGCAAGATGGGACCTGATGATCACCTTCTGTAACTAAAAGAAGATCCTTCTTAGCTAAGGTCTAGCTGTGTCTGGTCTTTCTTAAGCAGCAAAGTGTATGGTGACACCAGAGAGTCCTGATAATTACCTTTGTCTGCAGGAGCTTTTTTGCACTTTGGAAACTTGTCTGGTTTCAGAACAACCATCACACTGAAATTTAATATGTACCATCTCATTTAAGCAGTCAGAAGCTTTAAATAGATTCATATTAACTTTCAGTTTCAGCGCAGAGTGGTTTGCCACAAGTTCAGTATCACTTTCCCCCTAAATTGTGTCAATGGTGGTACAGAACAAACAAAGTTGAATCCAGCACAAGCCCTGCTTTTGTAAATATTTAAAGGAAGAATTATAGCTACAGTGACTGAGTAAAAATACTTCTTTAACAGGTGAATAGCTTCTAAAGTGATAGATTACTTGTGCTAGAGCCAGATATTAAATATTTGGTTATGAAATATAGAGAGCTGCAGATCTCCCTATTTAATATGTAATATTAGAGCTAATATTTTTGGGTAATATTTCTTAATCCCAGGTAGGAAGAGGTAGATGTACAAGCAGGAACATGGTTGTCATGTTGAAGAGCAAGTGGCAGTCCTTGGCTGCAAATCTTGCCAAGAGGATAGGGAAATTCAATGGAGGAAAAATATTTTCAGTTTGATGTAATTATTGAAGTCACATCTCTTTTTCAGTGTCCTCAGGAGGTTATCTGTGACTAGCTGGTGAAAATATACTGACTTAACCCTGATGTGGAACTTCAATATATCAATAAAAGAGTAAACAAAATGAGAGGCAATGGAGAAAGCAGAACAAAGAGAAGCTGGAGGAGGTCTGCAGTGGTACACCCCATCGGGTCTTCCCAGCGGATGAGTAACATCATTCTTTCCTCACTCTTCTTTCTGGGGAGAAGCTTGTAACGCCCTGTAATTTTTCCCATTTTCCCCCACCTCAGCTCAGTAAACACACTGCTTAGAAGTGCCGCCTCTAGTGCTCCTTGATTCATCCTTGATTCCCTCCAATTCACTTTCTGCCTCTTGTACACTGCTGGAACAGCTCCTGAAAAAACTCTCCTGAATAACCCCTTTTAGCCAAAGCCCAGAACTGCAACATCTCTGGCTGACTGCAAGGATCCCACAGCCCCTCATCTCCTCAGGGCTGGCAGGGAGCACCAATAGTTCAAAATTACCTGCAGCCCCTTCTCCTGTTAAGGCTTATTCGTGAAGCCTTACCCAAAATAACTGTTAGTTGCCAACTTAAATTGTAGCTCAGAACGGCTCCGTTCATTCACTGCTGTTTTGGTGTGTGGAAAATGAAGGGCTTTATGGGGAGCTGGGGGAGATCTTGAAAAATACATGGAGTCTGACAAGCCCTTGGACTTGTACATTTGTTTATTTGTAAACAGAGTGAAAGTAATATATGTCATGCAAGAATTAGTGTCTGGATTTTGGTTCAGCTTAGAAGCTGGGGAAGAAAAACAAAATAGGTAAAAAAATCGGGGTATCAGGGTTTTTTGAGAAGAGGGATTCGAGAGTCTCCATTTACTTCTGCACTGACTGACTGCATGTGAGGGGGCTCTCAAGGAGAGAAGAACAGTGGACTGCTCACCACTGTTTATTTTGTTTTTAAGCAGGTTCATTTTGGCACACAGCAATGAGAGCATGGCTGGGCAAAGAGAAAGAGAATTGGCTGTGACTAAGAGAGAAAATCAGACTGAAGACTGCAAAATGCTAAACCAGTGAGAACATGATTGCAGAAAAACAACCCCCTAGAGAGGCAACTAATTCATGGCCCTAGCCTCCTGCAAGATGCTTTTCTTTGCACAGGGTTTAATTTGCAAATCGTCTTTTTTTCCTCTGCTGATGTCCTGCAGTGTAACCCCTGGTCCCATCAATAAAAGATGTGGTAATGAGTCACACGTTCGTTGCAGTCATCACATCCACAATAAAGCATCAGTCCTCTGACAGTTTACACAATACAAATCATATCAGCATGCAGTTAAGGTTGAGACTACATAAGAGCAATTTAGGAAAGAAGGCATTAGATGATGTAATTGTCTCTAAAAACCAAGTATTAGACACTGAGAAAATTCAGAGTTCGGTTTACGTGCAAAAGGCATCTGGGCATGCTAAGACAAGGAATGTTGACTCTGTCCCATCACAACAACAAACCACAAATGCATTAAGTGTAAATGGAGGAGTTAGGAACACAGTGTTCAGGTACAGTTCATTTAGACTTGAAATGAAACAGCTGAGCCTTCGTGCAACACATTTCCAAGAAGCAGTTACTGTTCAGCACTGAAACAAACTAATCATGACTTTTATTAAACCTTTCCTATGTCCTGCTTGTTTCCTTTGACATGCAAAGATTAAACTCTCATTTGTAAACTGATAAGCAAACACAGCTCTGAAAGCACTTTCCCTATGGGCATCTTAAAGATGATTTATGCCTTTTTTGCCTGTGTCATGCACTGGAGAGAGACTACTTTGCCATTTATTTTATTTATGCTGTTTTGCCTCTGAGAGAAGAATTACAAAATACATTAATCAGAATTTCTTTAGCAAGCTCCCTGCAGGCCTCAAAGTGTTCTGAAAGGAAACAATATGCAAAATGAGATGATTATTTCAGTTTTGTGTATTAAGACGACTTATTTTTATAGGAAGGAAAAATATGCTGTTAGACTGGTCAAACATTTTTAAATGCCAGGTACTGAAAAATAAAAGTGTGCTTTTATCAGAGGATAAGTAGCTTACATACAAGTTGTGGGTGCCAGATGATGTATCCTCTGGAAAAAAAGCTGCCATATATGCATAGAAGAGCCTATCAATTCTTTTAGGTTTCTAGAATTGATATATATATATATATTTTTTTTTCCTCTGCCGAAAGTCAGTATTCTTTTGAATGTTAAAATGGAGTCAGTTAGAGATGTGTCATACCACATGCACAGATGTCAGCACCTGTGGACGCAGAAATGATTTTGGTTTTAATTCCCTGTATCTCATGTGCATGCAGTAGGAGAAATTGAATGTGTCTGCAGTGCAGAGATTCCATGCGTAGATGTTAGTTGTCTTAGCTCCAGAGTAAACTACCCAGATTTAGGTGCAGACATGCAGTGATTTACATGTGAACCAGGGCATGGCTCAGGTGCCTAAGCACAGGTGAAGTGCCCTAGTAACCCGGTTGGCTTCCAGCTGTGTTTGTTAGCCCCCAGGCAGGTCTTGGTGGCAAGGCTCTGCAAAAATGTTGGGATGAGGTGCATGGGCCACTGAGCCAAGCCTCAGGTCTCTACTGACTCAAATGGCAGCCTCAAATCCTCTTTATATTAAAATATTTATATGCAAATGCCTAAACTGAAGTGGGTTCAACTTAAACTGAGCTGTACCTGCAGTCTGGCTCTGGATGAGCTAACTTGGTCAGACTGTTTGGGTACGCTACACTCATGTGCTTGGAAACATCTGCCTTTATCTTGTTCAGGATCCAGTGTGCCTTTCTTCCTTGTGTTAGGGAGCTCCCTGCTGTGCAAACACTCCGCCTGGAATTAGTAAAACTTCTTGTAGGATGGGGAACTCCTCCAGTTTTAGAAAGGTTTCTTCCATGCTTCATGGGAAATACTGTCTGTGAGTGAGTTAATCCAGTTTGGAAAGAGCAGTGGTTGTTACAGACATGTAAATATTTACCAAGCATTTCACACGCGCACATTTTACACACCCTTGCTGCTGAAATAGTAACCACTGTCACCCAGGTAGCCTGTGCCACTTGCTCTTGGGCACATCAGAGACTTCTGGTTTTGAATTTATGCACGTGTTCAAACGAGGTTAATATGGAGTTTCAGGGTGACCTTTTCAAGTAAGGCCCTGCATCCATATTGTGAGGGAATCTGTGCTAAAGTTTGAAAGCAGAAACATGTAAAATTAGTAGATTTGCTGAAAACGTGTGAATTGATTCAAAGGTAAGCTTAGTTCGACTGTTGGATTCCAACTTCATAAAATGCAGTTGTGATATTTCATATACCCTATTTTTTTTTCTGGCTGATAATAATCAGGTGTGCAATAATTTGGGACTATTAAACTTCCTTTTCTTGAAGAGATTGCAGGCAATTTACTTCTGCTGTTTTCTATGTTCATAGTTTTATCAAAAATGTAAAAATTCCTAACCTGCTGGGCAGTACTGATGTTTTCTGTTCTTACTTTCTACTTAACAAGGCTGTTTCAGCCAGCTAGTCCTGGGAGAGCCTTATATTCACTTCTGGACATGTAAGAGTAAGGAGTTTATCCACTTCTGAAAGCAGGTAGGCAGGGAGCTACCTAAATCCTCTGCTCTTCAGTTGGAATCACAGAAGGGCTGGATTAGTAATTCCTTATAAAATGGAAATAACTGTCTATATTTTGCAAAGTAAATATTTATCCCTGAGATGGAAAAGGTGGCTGTTGGGTTTCGATGATTTGTGAATTAGATCATCGCTGGAGGTTTCTTTCAGTCTGGGATGGTGTGTGGTTCCTCTTTCACACAGCTGCACTTGATGCCAAGCCCTGTATGGGAATGAAACCGAGCCCGTCACTTCTGCACCGTACGTACTCCAGGCAAATTTCTAACTCTTACACACCAGCATGACTCAGATCTAACTGGGCTTCTGTTGTGGGTGAGAAGTGTTAGCTTGAAAATATAAACTTCTTATTGTTGCCACCAAGTGGCTCTCACACATTTTTAAATCAGGCTTTGTAATCCATCCTCACTGCACTCACTCACTCTTACATTAGGAGTGTTGGTACCTCACTTAACTGATAGTCTTATTTTGATGATCTTACTCCTTTACTGGAAAACCCTATAAAGGCAACATAAATTTTGCTGCTGTCTTTAGTGGGGCAAGCTGTTTCCCCTTTGTTTATAGTATGATAGAAGACTTCAGCTTTTATGGCTGCTGTGAAAAACAGTGGTTAGTATGAATGACTGTGAATTAGCTGGGGGAATTGATAGTACAGCTGTAGGAGGACATGTTTCTTATTGTACAGAACAATATTTGTTTACCCTCAGACACCTCTCTATTTCTGAACTGACTCCTATTCAATCACTTTAAGAATGGAAAATTGTTAGATTAATTCTGAGTTTCTGCCAGTTTGCTAATTATCTGGTTTCCGTTCTTCAGTTTTCTGCACAGAGCACAGATACAGGCTCAGCATGTACCTGAGAAACCTGGGATGAATAATGCATTGATCCAAAATCAAACATAGGTTTTTGCTAATCACAGTTTCTCAGTATTGAATTTTTGGATTATATGACTTTAAATCAATTTAAAGAAGGCTGGCCTAGTTGTATATGGGGTTGTGTATCCTACACAATGCTTAGTCTGAAGTATAAGAAGATTTCAAATTCACTTTTCAAGTCTGTTTGTCAAATTTCTAATAACTCACAAGTTTAAGGAATACTTTTTGTTGCTGATGAGTGAACCTAGGGACTTGGTGACTTGCAGAAGTGTTGAAAAGTTCGAATACTCATCACATAAGATTTGGTGGCCAGCTATCTGTTCTCATTTGTTGCTTTCAGTGTGGGGAAAGCACTGAACTTTCCACATCCACATCAAAATCATGAGTCAAACCCCTCATGACATCCCTTTGTCAGAGTAGAAATGCTGTCCTCTGTGCAGAGTTCCCCAGTTTAACTGGCCATCAGCAGTACTGTTTTTGTTGTGCCAGTTTAACATTCTCCTCAGCTGATTATATGAAACAGTTAATAAAATAAGACAGCTACCCTGTTTTTACAGATGTACTTCAGCACCAGCTCCTACTGTCATTCACAGTGTCTCCCACTAAAGTCAATGGTGGCAGATAAACATTGGCATTTACTGATGAACAAGCATTTCTTAGGTCTCTGTTTAATCCCATGTAGACATATTTAAATCTGAAGGTAAGTATCTCACTGGCAAGTTTTTTTTTTTTTTTTAATATCATCTAACATATTGAAAATAGTGTTTTTGAAGTATATGTATCGCTTGTGTTTCTTTCTGTGTATTTTTGCATCGCAAATATTGAAACTTTTTTTTTTTTTTTT
>VXAV01009155.1:573627-586006 GCA_013399715.1 Alectura lathami | reverse complement strand
GCTCTCCTTTAGCAATTTGCTCATGGAGTGAGGGCATTTTTATCATCAAGTTAACTGGGTTCCAGAGGCAGGCTTTGTTTTATACTGGGTTTCCCTTTCCAGGAAGAGTAATTTCAATGCAGAAGAAATATTTTTCTTCTTCCCCTTAACATAAAAAAAAAGACATATTACATTAACAAATATAATGGTAAATCCTTGTGATTTAGTTTGGGATCTTTATAAAAGCAGTTCTCCTGAAAGAGAAAGGGAATACATGTTTTCCAGCTATTGGTCATCCAGAAAACACTTCTCCCTATGTGGAATTTCAAGAGTTATTTTTCATCAGGGCATGTATATATTCCATCTTGCAGAGACAAAAGGCTAGAAATGCCATTGTTGTTGCTGGAGGTCTCATTTAAGTCAGGAGATTTCTTTGAAACTTCAAGTGAGGTCTGTGACTGTAAAATCATAGAATGATTCTGGTTAGAGGAGACCTCAGGTGGTCTCTTGGTCAACCTGCTCAAAAAAGGATTAATTACAATCAGACAGGGTTGCTAAGAACTTTTACTAAGTTTGGATCTCAGAGGCCACCAAAACTGGAAATTCCACTGTCTCACTGGGCAACCTACTCTAATGCTTAATTTTCCTCAAAATATTTTTTTTTTCTTTCATCCAGTTGAATCTTCTCCTGTTTCTATTTGTGACTGTTGTTTATTTTTGTCTGACTATTGACCTCAGTAAAGAGCCTGGCTCTGTCTTGTCAGTTATCTTCTCTTAGCTATTGAAAAGTTGCTTTTAGGTTTCCACCCAAACTTCACTTCTATAGCCAAGGTAGTCACAGGGGTAAAATGCATTTGCAATCTGAAACATAATATACGATTGTGAGTCAAGTCCAAACCAAAGTTGTTTGTTTATTTGTTTCATTGCCATCCTTATAAACATTAGTAAAAATGAAGTGTCCTTTTGCTGGAATAAAATGTCAACATGGAAAGTCAAAGCAACATTACTGGAAAGAAAGAAACACAGTTTATTTAAGCAAATTCTGGAGAATAACTTGATAAGCAATGCTAAGTTGAGGTCTAAACACGCAGGTACCTAATTTCTAGTAACAATTGTGGTTCTTATTTTAAATAAAAGTAATCTTATTCTATGCATATCTGGATGCAGGACTACAAGCTAAAATTGAAATCAGACATTGCTAAATTTGCATTGGCTTGAGTAGGAATTTGTCTTTTTAAGGCGAAGAGCTTTCACGATGAAGACATTTAGTTTTGTAGTTTTTTCATTTGCTAGGTTGGTTCATGTGTGCACACCACCTTCAGACCCATCAGCTGGGGTTCCTTTCTGCTAATTTTAGATGCGTAGCATTTATTTAGCTTCTTCACTACCTGAGGCAGCTCCAAGTGCTGTAAATGGAAAGAAACAAACGTCTGCAGAGAAAACTTCTTTTCCTACAAGGTGAATAACTAAGTAAGTGTGATAAGTCACCATTTCCTGGTGCCTCTTTCTCTTTGCTCAAAGCATAAGGAACTGAAGATGACCCACTTAGACTTATATAACTAAGATTTAGGTGAGATAAATTGCATCTCTTGGATATCAGAAGTTTACAACAGGCAAGTCTTTACTTTATACTGTCCTCCTACTCTAAATTGTCAAGCTTAGCTATTACAGCACCTATGCTGGAAGAATGATCAGCCACTTCCAAAGAAAGGATCTGAGATGTAGATATTCATGCCCCATATGTACATTGATTAGAGGAATCTCATTTCAGTCTGTATTTGCTTCCCTCCATTATAGCTAGAGAAAGTTCGTTTATCTGGAAAGCTTTGTAACTGTTGACTCAAAAGTTGTGGACGGAGGAGCAGAGTAGAAAGGGCCTCGTGCAAGTGGATCATAGAATCATAGAATCATAGAATCATAGAATCATAGAATCGTAGAGTGTCTTTGGTTGGAAGGGACCTCAGAGATCATCTAGTTCCAACCCCCCTGCCGTGGACAGGGCTGCCAACAAGTGGCTCACTAGATCAGACTGCCCAAGATCACACGATCTATAATGCTGTCTTCAGATAATTTGAAAACTCGCCGTGACTTGCTTAGACTGGACTTGAAGTATAAGCAGGGTGTTCAGCTGCTGTAAGTGTAGTCTACTGCTGCAGACTGTGCCTCGAATAATGTACAGTATATCAGCAGGTGGTAGGAAAGTACCTCTGAATAACTTAACCTGAATCTGAAACTTGTGTGCTAAATGGGCCAATAGTTGCCTGTGGTGATTGTCTATGGCAATTCCTATTTTTGTACCATGATGAATATGAAATATTAGGAAACTAAAGTTACTTAACATAGCACTGAATTGCCAATTTGCAAAAAATTCCCAAATGCCTGTGTATCATCTGCCTCTATACACCCACATGTGTATTATTGTTTGTTAACAGACTTCCACAGAAACAGTGAAAAATTATATATACAAATTGCTGGACAGGCATTAGTCATTTTGTGCCNTGCATTGCTTTTGGTGGTTTTTTTTTTTTTTTTTTTTTTTTTTTCCTATTTTTAACATCAAGACAGTACATCAAAGTCACATGCAGGTTCAGAAGGATACTCTATGTACTTGAATACTCCTGTAGCACAGAAGCTATAAAAGAACTTAGCTTGTGGTAAATTATGTTAGAGAATAAGATTAATTTATTTGATTGCATTTGCTGTTGTGGGGCAAGCACGAGCAATTTAGAGGATTAAACTGGAGCTGCACAGAAACGTGAGATGTCCATTTAGTGCTCTCAAAGTTTGATTCTTTTGATAAGAGTGTCTTGTGCCAAATGAGCATTGGAGTAGCCTTCCAATAGCTCTTCAGCTGTATGCTACTACTTCATTAGGGTGACCTTGAATGCAGAGTCGTATCATGTTCCCACAGGCTGGTTCTTCTTTGTTAGACTCCATTAAGAGAGAACCAGATTTTGCACTTCTTATTTATTCCTCCCTTACACAAAATTCCCATGGACAACTAAACTAGATACGGTTTTCATTCACATTTGGGGGAATATATGTCCATGGGGTATTCAAGCAAGTGACCAACATGGCCAAATTAAAGGATGCAATGAACCTGTTTTCATGAATTTTGGATTAACCTCTGCATATGACAGCCTGGAGGACGATGTTATTTTGGAAGACTCTGCTTGGTCTCCTATGGTCTATGTGCTGTAAAGGAAGGATCACAGTTTAATAAGCTCTTCTCTCTTGGAAGGCTCAGTAAGCCAGTCATGGTAGTGTCCATTTTGTGCTCTTCTTGACGAAGACAAGAGCTGGGATCATTGTCCTCTTCTTCACCTACATGTGAGTTTGGCTGTCTGAACATTTCCTACACCTCTGTGTTAGTTTAATAAAATTTACTGCACTGAAGGATCTCACACGAGGAACTCCTGAGGCAGTGTGATGTCCAGAGCTCTGACAGTGCCCTGAGCATCAGTGACTTCTTCAGGGTTTTCCACTTTTAAGTAAGAGAGGAATGATAGTCTGTGCTTAAGCACTCTAATTAGTGCCATTGTCTCTCTTGTCTACCAGAGCATGTGATGGTCTGCCACAACTCCCCCGAAATAGCCACTGTTACCTCTCCTGGCACAGAAGCCAGAGAGTTTACATTTGCTCATAAAGAGCTGCCTTAGTGATGTGTTATTATGAGGCAGCGCAACAGTTACTTCCATCACAGTTGCTGTTTTTCTTGACGATTCATTTGGCTTGGGGAATGGTTATCTTTTGCACTAGGGAAAAGTAAATAATTTACTTGACTTTTGTAATTATCCTAGAAATGTGTTTATTTATTTACTGAAGACTATACTCTTCTTAGTATGCCACCCCTCAGTTTTTTTTCTGCCTTCAGAGAATGAATTTCAAGGAGAGAACCTCATCCATCTTGTCCTGAATCTGCCAGAATGTTGTATATGGCTGTGCTACTTGGGGTTTATAAGGCCAGATCGAACCATTGATTTTTTACATGGAACTCCCCATTCATTGCCCTGAGCAAATTGTACTGGAGGAAAAGCAAATAGCATAAATATAGCCCTTACAGATAAACAAGACCTGGTTTACCTGGCATTTTATTTTCCAGTCTCTGATTAAAACAATTATTTATTAGCTTGCATTTCCTTCTTTATCTTGCTTTCAAACTTTTCATTTCTTGTTGTAAGAGAAGATTGTCTCAGACTTATAGTATGCAGAGAATGGGTTACTGCTGTTCTCATCGATCATTAATGAGTGGAAATATTACTTAATGATTTCTTTTTCAGTGTCAGCTCAAACCTTTGACACTTGCAATTACTACAGCACCTGTAAGAAAGAAACTCGTGCTATAGCCTGAGCTATTCCAGAGGGAGATCATAAAAAGCTGCTTCCATATGTCTGTGCAAAAATGAGGCAGAGTGCTCTGAATCACTGTGTTTTATTTTTATTTTTTTCAAAATAAAGGAAGGAATATGAGGTTGGCTGGCTGAATACTATGCTTGATATATAAACAGGGTACGCACAGTTCACACACTGATTTGTAGAAAAAAAATGAACTCTAGAAGAAAAGGAAGGACGTGTGTCAAAAATGAAGTTATGGGTTTTACCTCTAGAAGAGGCTATACTCCGGATGACAAATTCTATCTCCTGCTCCGCAGAGTGATGGGTAACTTTTTCCTTCTTTCTCACATACACTATAGCCATTTTCTACTACTGTCTGGCAGGGTCTGTTGTGATAGGACTAGGGGAAATGGTTTCAAATTGAGAGAGGGGAGATTTAGACCAGATATAAGGAAAATCTTCTTTGCAATAAGGGTGGTGAAGCACTGGCACAGGTTGCCCAGAGAGGTGGTGGATGCCCTGTCCCTGGAGACCTTCAAGGTCAGGCTGGACAGGGCTCTGAGCAACCTGATCCAGCTGTAGGTGTCCCTGTACACTGCAGGGGAGCTGGGCTGGATGGCCTTTAAAGGTCCCTTCCAACTTGGATGATTCTATGATTCTATGATTCTGTGGATGGAAGTGTATTAGCAATATAAGGCTACTGAAGGCCAAAGCCATAATGTATAAGAGAGACAAGACTGTGTAAAATGCCAAAATAATAATAAAAAGATGTAGAGCCCATTTCCATGCCAAATATAAGTTTTAATAAATGCCAGAAGGACATAAATACAAGACAAAGAAAGTGTGTATTAATGATTTATTTTAAATATATACAAGCTTGGAATCTGCTTTCTCCCTTCAGGAAAGAAACCTTTGCATCGGCATGCCATCACTATGATGTTTACTGTAGGTTGTCTTGTTAGATCCAGGACAACGCAGTGCAATATAGAGGCTGTCCTGGCCCATGGACAAACATGCAAAGTGGTAGACTGATGGAGCAGCTTTTCAAGGGCTGTGCACTTCTGGGAGCCTTTCTGGGCAGCAAGGTCAGCTGTGTGAGTCTAGAACTGAAAGGCAGCAATTGCTTGCCCTCTTCTGAGCTGAACTACTCGACTACTCAACTGGTTTTCAAGATCACTGTGCACAGTAAGAGCATGACAAAATAAGAATACAATAGTAAAAATGACAGATCAGTTGACCTTGAATTTACTTGAATATTTCCTGCTTTAGACTCATGAAAGTCTCATCAGAGCCTCTGCCTAGCACCAGAAACATTAAAAGTGTCCTGCTAGAGCAAACAATTTTGAAATGAAGTTAATGCTTTGTAAAAACACTTTTGGAAGAATACAATAAAGAGTAAGAGATTTCAGGGATCTCATCTTGTATGCATTACACTGTCTAGAGACAGTGTAGAGAACATTTCCATTGTTCTTATAGAAGATGATTAAAACTGGCATTTTTTCCTTTAAGTAAAGAGAAAGAAGATCATAGACTGTGAAGATAAAAACCTATTTTTGAATCAGAGACTGTTGCAGAGTAATTATACACAAAGTATAGAGGCTGGGGATTTCAGGAGTTCTATTGTCAGAAGTACCTGAATGCAATGGTCTAAGCAGAGTAAAAGCAACAGTCTGTGTTTTCTCCTGTGTTGGTGCTCTCTCTTGTTAACTGAACATCATTCTACTAGATTTCAGTCTCTGTGAAAATCATCTTTGTAAATGCTCTTTGTCTTAACAAATTTGTTACTCAACAGTGAGAGCAGATTGCCCTGACTAGCCTATCTCTAGACGAGGTGAACAACATTGTTAATCCATTTTATTTCCAAGGTTGTTCCCAAACTACAAGATGTTGCATATGATTCCCATTGCAATTTGGGATCAAGATAACATGTCTGGCAAGAACCACTGGAAAAAACACTCAGAATAATGAAAGAGAAAACTCAAGTAGAGCTATTTCTATGTTTCTCCTTTGACTAGCATCCAAGATCTTTATCTCATAGGAAACTGCATATACATTGTGAGCAGATTAAAGCCATTATGTCTCAATACTCTGACTGTATAACCACAGTGTATTCTGTTGCATGGGAAAGGGCTATCCTGGAGGCTAGTTCTCCTGCCATTCCTAGTTTTCAGGAGATTTCTGTCTAAAAACCACAAGAGAAACAAAGCCTATGTACACATTCACTGCTTATGTTGTATTTAAAGCAGGGATTTGTTCCAGGCATTATTCAGTGCTGTTCAATAACTATATAAATCAACCGTGAGAAAATAGAAAATCATTGCTTTCAAAATTAGCAGATGACCTCAAGGTACTGGATATGTAGATAAAGACAGGAACGGTTTTGTCATGCAGAGTGACTTAGATTATTTTGTAAAGTGGGTTGATCTGAGCCGTGGGCTTTTGAAAACCATTGAATGCAAAGTTGTGGATTTTCAAACAAAGAATGCAGGTGACACTTATGGGGTAGGACACTGTAACGTGATATTGATAAGATCTAAGGAGAATGGTATATAATTAGCAGGCTAGACATTTCCATTGACATATCTGTCAAAGAGAATTCTAACAAAAAAAATGAAAAGGTTTTAAAAAAGAGGCTGAGCTATAGTCTAGAAAACAAAGACAAACCTGAACACAATTATCTTAAATTACTCAAGTAGCAGATATCTTCATTGCCTAGAGTTACCTACGTGTAGGAGAAACTTCAGAAAAACAACAGCTCTTTAATGCACCATCAGAAGGTATAACAAAACTTCTAGACTGGGATCTTTGCTAGGCTAATTTTAAACAAGATGCAGGTATTTTAAATGGTGAATATGGCCTATCTCCTGGAGCAATTCAAAGTGGATGAGGTGCATTACCATTGCCAGAAGTTTAAGAAACATGGTTGGATGTGTTTCTGAAATACATGACTCAGATTCAGTCAAAAGTCAGAGCTAATATGGGAAACATTCAATGAAGCTCTAGTTACAGGGGTTAGACTAAAAGATTGATGGTTCCTTCTGGCTCAAAGATCGATGGGCTGTTAAGAAAGTCCTGTGTTATTGAGGACGGATACTATCAGCATCCAATGCACTGAAAGTGATAGTATTGCGACGCTGGTTAGTGTTTCAGTATTGTCAGACCTTTTAGCCAAGGAATCTGCAGAGTTTCAGATGCCATGGCTGGGGACAATACCTCTCTCCATTTTAAGTCCCAGCCAAATCTCTACCTGATTTAAATGGCAAGAGCGGCCATAGGAGCTAACATCCATTTTTAAGAGGGGTAGAAAGGATGACCCAGGGAACTACCGACCTGTCAGCCTCACTTCTGTGCCAGGGAAGATCATGGAACAGATCCTCCTGGAAGCTATGCTGAGGCACATGGAAGACAGGGAGGTGATGCGAGACAGCCAGCATGGCTTCACCAAGGGCAAGTCCTGCCTGACCAACCTAGTGGCCTTTTATAGTGGTGTAACTGCATCAGTGGACAAGGGAAGAGCCACTGACGTCCTCTGGCTGGACCTCAGGAAGGCCTTTGACACGGTCCCCCATCACATCCTTCTCTCTAAACTGGAAAGATAGGGATTTGATGGGTGGAGTCTTCGATGGATGAGGAACTGGTTGCTAGATTGCATCCAGAGAGTGGTGGTCAATGGCTCAATGTCCGGATGGAGATCAGTGATGAGCGGTGTCCCTCAGGGGTCCGTTCTGGGACCGATGCTCTTCAATATTTCCATCAATGACATTGACAGTGGGATCGAGTGCACCCTCAGCAAGTTTGTGGATGACACCAAGCTGTGTGGTGAGGTCAACATGCTTGAGGGACAAGATGCCATCCAGAGAGACGTAGACAGGCTGGTAGCAGGGGGGCCAGGAGAACCTCATGAAGTTCAAAAACTGAAATGCATGGTCTTGCACCAATCTTCAGCAATCCCCACTATCAATACAAGCTAGGGGGTGAAAGCATTGAGCAGAGCCCTGCAGAAAGGGGCTTTTGGGTACTGGTGGATGACAAGCTGGACATGAGCCAGCAGTGTGCCCTCGCAGCCCAGAAAACCAACCGCATCCTGGGCTGCATCCAAAGCAGCATGGCCAGCAGGGCAAGGGAGGTGATCCTGTCCCTGTGCTCTGCGCTGGTGAGACCCCACCTGGAGTGCTGCGTCCAGACGGGGAGTCCTCAGTACAGGAGGGACATGGACCTGCTGGAGCGCGTCCAGAGAAGGACCACAGAAATGATCCAAGGGATGGATCACCTCCCCTGTGAGGACAGGCTGAGAGAGTGTCCCTGTTCACTGCAGGGGAGTTGGGCTGGACAACCTTTAAAGGTCCCTTCCAACTCAGGCAATTCTATGATTCTATGAACTTCCTGATGGGAGCTTCACACCACAGTGAAGCAGGATGACAGCAGGACCCCATCCATCTCCTCCAGTGGCCTAAGTCAGGGGATATGCTACATCAGCGCAGCTGTCTCCTTCACCTACCAATGTAAGCTCCCCATATGACCCTGTTTGTACATCAGCTCTGCTCTGATGGCTTGCTGGGAAGAAGGAAGACTGCTGCCACGTGAAGTAGAGAAGGAATAAAGGAGAAAACTGCAGTGAAAAGATGGAACAGAGAGCTTAATCCAGTTCTGAGGAGAAGGAATAGAGAGCAGTCGCAGGTGGAGGCACCAGGAGACCAGGCAGCCAAGGGCTGGTCTAATCTGCACAGCATGCCTGAAGCTACTGTGTAAAACAGCTTATTCAGCACCTTCTAACTTTGACGTTATTCATTAATCATCATGGTTGGCAAGGTCCAACAAAAGCACTTGGAACATTCCTAAAACATAACAAGACATGTAGGTAGGAGTACATGCATATATAGCAGTCTGCCTTGAAGGAGGAAGGCCTTTGGTTCAGGTTTGAGTGAGTAGTGCTGCTTTCAAGAAGAACTTTTTGGATGCAGTGCTCAAAGCCTCTCTTCTGGTTCACTGTGCAGTCTGCTAGCCTGAATGAAGGCCTTAGCTCTAAGCTCCGCTCAGCTGCGAGGTTCTGAACTGGGACAGGGGTCCAGCATCTCAGCTATGGGAACAGCTTTACCAGAACTAATGTGGAAGGATTGTAAGGAGAAGTGACAGTAGTCCCAAGATCATTGTGTTCAGAAAATAGTCTCCACCTCCCATTGCATCCTCAAGCAGAGTTCCTGGCACTGGCCATCTCAGAGTGAGTGGGAGGCTTGCATGCATCCTAAGTTTCATAGAGTCCAGTAAACACATGGACCAGCTTTTCTGAGCTTAGTCCAAGATTTGTGAACATAAGAACTCACTTGTGATTATAGATATACCTCAATATAGAGTCTGGATGCCTTGATTCAAAGAGCTTCCCAGTAAAGCAGAACAGAGCAATTACGTCCATATCCAGAAGCAAATTATGTACACCCTGTAATTTGATTTTGATATTATGTTTTGCAGTTATCTCTTTTGGCTCTGAGTCATTATTTGTAGTGGAAATACTGACATACATAATGGCTGATAACAACATACGGAAAGCAGTACAAAACTTTCCACTCTTCCCTCTGCCCGTGGTCACCAGGACTCATTCACGTCTTATATTTTAGCAGCAGAAAACTATTAGACTTCATATAACCATTGCACATGTGTGTGCACCTGGAAGATGCTGAGAAAGTTTCTCCTCATGTAAATGATGGTGATATTTAGCCAAGCTGCACCTTGTACGTGTGGAGCATCTGAAAGGATGTAAGACTTCTGAATGCTGAGGCTCATCAGGGGTGTTTTCCTGATGTCAATGTAGATTTTTGTGTAAGTTATTACATCTCTCTGTGAATTCTTCTTCTGATTTCTATGCAGTTAATGCAGATTTTCTCCAGAGCTGACAAGGGACTAGAACTTTATATGTTTTTTTTTCTCTGCAGTCTGAAAACCTGGAAGAATGGACAACTATTCCTAGTGCTCTCTTATAAATCAGGTCAAGGGAAAATAAATGAATTCCATTGAAATACCTGAGAACTGCCTTTAAAGAAGTCCTGTTACAAATTAAGCCAGTGTCTATACTACCTCTGAAAGCTGAAACTGCAACAAATGGCAAATAAGCACTGTTTTGTTCCAAATTTATAGAAGCTACCTTCCTTCACTTCTAAGCTGGCAGAAACAAAGTTTAAACAATGACTTCTTTCATTTTTGTTGCCAGTTTTCAAGGTAAAGTTGAGCCCAGCTGTCTATGTTAAGAATGTAAATCCATATATTGTCAGTAATAGAGAAAGTTCCCGTTTACTGCATTATAGTAATCTATACTGGTGTTGTATTTCCCTGTTCTCACTTCATCAAATCAGAAGATGCTCACTTTCAGAGAGCTGATTTTAATCTGTATTGGCTTTTCTGTAAGGAGGACACTATTTACCAATGACTTACTACAAACCAGAAAGTAAATCCCCTCTCTAAACTCCAAAAAGCAATGGTTTTCAAGATTTTCTTGCTGTGACTACATTTGGACTGTAGTCCTCTGTGCTGAGATTTATGTGGGTAAAGTTCTGTAAAAACAAGGAAAACACAGGTACTGAAAACATTCTAATTGTATGTATTAACATTTAAAATGATATTTGTCCCCCTGATAGCAAGGAGCAATACTTTTGTTATACCCATGAAAGTCCTCCTGACTCATTGCTGGGGAAATCTATTGTGGTGCAGCATACTTACTTGCTGAGTGGAGTGATACTGAGAAGACATTTAGATCCCGAAAATCCTGCTCAGCTACCTAACATGGGGATGTTGTGAGCTGTCACAGCTGCTGTGTGGCCTAGGAATTCTCCTTCTGCACATCTCCAGGGCTGCCCATGCTTGTCAGAACAGTGATTTGAGAGCAGGTCAGCTGGGATCTGGAGAAGTGTCCTTTTTCTGCTTTTGTTCCTACAAAGGACTGGGTCTAATAATCCTTTTTGTTAAACTCATAGCACATTCCCACAGGGTCCCACTGGGGCTGCACAGAGAAAGCTATTGTGCATAAACGATCACCTGAACAGAGTCAGCGGTTCACTTTGTGTTTGAGGATGAAGTTACTGAGCAAAAATTTGGAGAAGGAGAAATACATTGACAAAAGTTACAGAATCCTCATAAATATCTGAAACAGGAGGAAGGACATCTAAAAAAATATATTGAAGGATAGTTCTTAGGGAAGGAAGAGAGAGAAGAGAGAACAGGGCATACAAGATCAGGAATCACTTGATAGGCTGTACTGCAGGCATCTGAAGGGGTGAGGGAGGATGGGGATAGGAGCCTCCATAGGCACTGTTCAGTGTCCAGCTCACTGGAAAGCCACTGGGAGGAGTCAGACTAGAAAGAGAAGAGCAGCACCAAGATGTTTATATTGTAGACTGACTTTGACTGAGTACAGTGATAAAAGGGAAAGAGGGAAAGAGAATGAGAAAGGGATAAGGCAGTAGCTTAACGGAGAGGTGGGCTTATAGTGGAAAAGGATGGGATAGCTTCACACTGCAGTTAGAAGGTACCAGGGATGAATGAGAAATGAGAGAAAATAGTAATGAGTGAGGGAGAGGGGAGCTCAATGGAGGTCAGATGGGAAAAGTTAGCGACCTTGTCTCTACAGAGGGGGAATGGCACAAAGAGAAGGAAAGGATTGGTGGCATACACATTGGCTTTGGATCAGTCCAAAAGAACTGTACAGAATCGTACCACTGAAAGTGCTGGCCCAGCTTCAGCAAAACTGGTGGCACAGGCTCATTTAGCTTTGAAGATGGCGAGGGACCAGGATTTCTGCAAGAAGGTGTAATGTGCAAGCAGGTGCTGGAGGCATGTGTTGGGGTTGATGGGTAAGGCTTAATAGATAAGAAGCGGGACAAAAAAAAATTGTGAAGGTAGGTTGACAAAGCATGGCAGTATTGATATGAAGAGGTAAAAAAGAGCAGAGTGAGCTGGCTCTGGCAGCTGCTGGGAAATCATGAGGGAACACACCACTGAAGGGATGGCCGAGAGGAGGAGCATAGCCACAACAAATTTAGAGAAGCAGCAGTGCTGAATGGAGGCCAACTCCAGTGAA
>VXAV01009155.1:558001-573568 GCA_013399715.1 Alectura lathami | reverse complement strand
TACAGATTGTAGGGGACATACAGGGGAATGGAATTAGATGGGGGAGTTGTAAATGCTAAGTATTAATATGAGAAAGTGGAACGACAGAAAGAGGGGGAGAGTGGGTAGCTGACCCCCACCAGTTACGCTGATGGAGCAGACTTCCTTTTGGAAAAGCTTCTTTAATTTTTTTATTTTTTTTTTTCCCTTGTAGGAATGTTACCCTAGAAGTCTTATTTAACAACATAATTATATCATTTTGTGCTCAGTTAGCTTTATAAGCCTCAGAGGAGGATCGTGAGCATCCCTTCCACACAATCCTGCATTTCTCTTGCTGTTAATTTAATGCTTATGAAGAGCCCATATATTTGTATTGATCTCTTTTTTTTTTTTTCTCCTTGCAGGCTTCAGCCATATTAGTATATGGAGCAGATGGGAGTCTTTAAGTCATTATAGGGAGCCAGTTTAATGCTGACCCCATCAATCTGGTCTGTTTTCGCCATGGAGACAGACATTTTGCTGTTAAGGGTGCAGTTATAATGCACCTGCTGTTGTGTGTACCTAGACACGCACAAGGAGTTCAGAAGTTACTGAGGCAGAACAATAGGAAATGGCAGTGTTACAAGGTGGATAAAGAGGAGACCTTTCGGCATGCTAACAAGCAGAAAGCGTAACTGAAATTGAATTTATAACTGTACTGCAGTTACTTAAGGAAAAACAAGTATACACAAACACAGCTTCAAATGCTCAGGAGTTCGATGTGTTAGTCTGAAAAAAATTAACTGAAATGGTGCATACACCACCTCTTCTAAATTTAATTGCTTTGGGACAATTAGGGTAATTTTGTGTTTTCTACTTTAATGCTCCTCTGAAACTACAGCATCTGGATAGCTTTAAGGACTGATTTGGCTCAGTAAACCAGAAGGAAAAAATGTGTACTGCTGTGATTAACAGCTTTTTTTTTTTTTTTTTTTTTTTTTTTTAAAATCAGGATTGATTGCTCTTTTTTCTTTATTTCTCTCTTTTTTCTTTCTTTCTTTTTTTTTTTTTTTCATTGCTTCTAGAGGGTAATGTATTAACTAGCATAGGGAAAATTTAACATGGAGGGTTACCACATAAAACAGAAATAAAACACAAAGGAGTGGGACAGGGAAAATAATATGACGATCATTTATTAAACAAATTCAGTTTCTGCAATGACAAGAGCTTTATTTCTTGTGATTAGCACAGTGTACAAGATCGAAATACTTGTTTTGGCTTAATTGGGGAAAATCTCTCAGAAAGATGGCTGAAATGTATGGCAGCAGCATACACAGAGAAAAACAATTCTTGGACTTCACAACTTTTTTTCAAGTCAAGAGCGTGGACTTGAAGGCACTGGCAACAACCTGTGAGTGCTCATTTGAGCAGTGAGTGAAACCTGAACTGTGCTTACATTATTGCAAGTGTCTAGGTAAAGGTATGGAACACAAAACCAGAATGACTGCAGAACAAATTTTTGTTTTAGGAGCTTAAATTTTCTCATAAAAGCAGTAAGGAGAAAGTGTAGATGCCACCCCACATAGACAAAATTATACTTATAAACTGGACAACTGACACATTGTGTCTTTTTCTTCTGTTTCTGGTTGGTAGGAACTAGATCATAAAACTAGATCTTCTCTTAGTGATTTTGTCTTGTCCTGTTTCTTACAGTATAATGTGCAGTCAGCACAGTGTTTGTAGCAGCCAACTGCCATATCCTAGCCAGGTGTTCCAGCCAGACGACTGTTTTTTTAGTGACAAGCCATTAATTCTATTCCAGTAGTTAATTATGGTGCCTTCAGACATGTCTCCAAAATACATTCTTTTTACTTTTGCCCTCACAAAAAATTGTCATATGATTTCCTGAAAGTTCAGTTTGTTTCCTTTTAAGTAAACTTCCAAGGAAAACAAATTAATGTAATTCCAGCCCATAGCCTGAAGTAAAGAATAAACTGCTAGATCAGACAAATTCTTGTGTGAGTTTTCATAAAGTAAGTAAATGAAATAAGAAATTGATCTAAATATATATTTTTTTAACTAGATGTCTGACTAAATATATCTCTAAATCAGTGGCTTCAAATTTTCTAATTGCTTAGTACGCAGGCCTTGCAAAATATTGATGAGCATCCTAAATACATTAGTTCTAGCTCCTTTCAGATTTGAATTGATTAGTAACATATTTCTTTTTCCAATTGTATTCTTTAAACAAAATAACACAACAGTTGAAAAATGAAAGCATTAATGATTTAAACAATGGATTTTGTAACTAACCATTTCCAAATCGTATGTTTATGTCCCTGCAGGGGAAAAAAAGTCATAGTCAGGTAAGGAAATAACTTTTAAAAAGCCTCCTTTTTCTTTCTGCTTCTGTCAGTAAGCAAATCATGAATAAAACACAGTATTGTCAATGAGTATTGATTCCAGCTTTAAGGTTTCCTGCTCTGATATTTTTAAAGGTAAAGTGTGATTAACAGTGACACTTGAAAACAATTACAGATTTGTTAAAACCCAGCATAATCAATCCAAACATTGCCACATACACCTTGCAGTTCAGACCACAACCTGAACCTCAGCCCAAACCTTAATTTTCAGTCAGATATTTCCTGCAGAGTCCAGATGAAGTCTGTGGACCATTGCCAAGGTGAAGGAGTCTGCGTTACTCCCAGTTTGTGCTCTTAACCCAAATATTTGACACACAATTAGGTCAAAAGAAAACCAGCATTAATAAATAAATAAATAATAATAAAAAAAGTGCATCCTAATATCTAAGCAAGTTTTGCTGTTACAGTTTCTCAGTTTATGGTGAAATACCATAAATAGAGTGGGGCTTCTTCCAGATCTAGGATAGAGCTATTTCATGTGAAATCTTGACGCTGCCATGGGGGTTTGAGTAATACCCAGGATTTCTAAACAAGTCTCCTAGCACAGCCCTTGCTCATGCAGTGTCAGGAGGCTGCCCATATTGCAGAGGCACAGCTTCAACATAACACCTTCCTTGTTAGCAGCCCTCCTGAGAGGTGATTTGGAGCCATGCCAGATGAATGAGGGGCTGGAATGCAGGTCCCACATGTTTTACCTTAGTTAGTGAGTTGTATTTTATTTAAAGAAAAAAGTAAGTAAGATTTTTTTTTTTCCCTGAGAAACTAGAACAATTTGGGAGGAAAAAGTAGCCTCAACACCATTGACCTCTGGAAAACCTGAACCTGCCAATGCGTGTTAGGCATTTTGTCAAATGGTGGGCTGGTAGAAGTGGGAATACTTCAGAGGTGGGTCTTGTCTGGACCTAGGTCTGAGATCCCTATCGGTCTGCACAGAGGGTGTATAGGCATTGGAAATCAGCGACCTCTCCAGTACGGAACAGTCATATGTATGCAGTTGTGACAGCTGCATGGTTAAACAGCTTCTAATGCTCACAAGCAGAGATTTCTAGATGCCCCTTTTAGACACTGGTGTCTGTATTTCACCTATCCCTGTAGCTCCGATACAGAATTCTTGTCCACATTTGGTTCTAAGCAGCTTGACCAAGTCATGCAGAACAGAGCCAGCAGTTGAGTTCCAGGTCTTAAGTAACACGATAGCCCTGAAAAGTGATTAAAATTTGTTCAAATGCATTAATTAAAGCAAACATAACTTTTCTTCAGAAAACTAATAAAAATAGAGAAGCGAGACTTTCAGCTAATAAAGAACTGAAGTTGATCTGCACAGTTAGCATGTATTTGAATAAAAATAAATGGCAACCCTGGCACTGACTTTAATCATAGAAAAAAAGCTGAATTCCTCCCTTAGGTGATGTTCAGCTTGGAAGGCTGAATACTCTTTGAGATGATTTCAAACTTGTTTGTAGAGACAGATTGCTTATTGAAAATACAAAATAGTATTACAAGGTTGAAAAACTAAGAAAAGTCACTTTAAACATTCATAATGTAAACCATTTTTTAACTGTCTTCCTAAAAATATCTTACAAATGAGAAATCCCAGGCTTCCCTTCGGGTTATTCTCAGTCCTGATATCAAAGGGTGCATATGTGAGTATGCAGCCACACATGTAATTCTGTCTTTGGTTACCTTACAGCAATTATTCTTTTATCATCTTAGACACCTGCTTAAAGTCTACATAGTGAGATGTTTCCATTACAATTATAGTATCTTAACTAATAAGGTTGTTTTTAGAAAATGCTTCTTGATCACAGCTTTGGTGATTCACTTGATTTAGAAGTTAAATGGAGGCAAAGATTCTTGTATTTTAGGAACCAAGAACTTGATGAATTGCTGCTGTCAGCTACATGCAAATTGCGTCTAGAAGCAGAGCTTTTGCCTTCAGTTTCCAGACAGCATAAAGCTAATGAGCCAAACACATGAGGTCCTCTTATATAACCAAAATAGACAAAACTTTGGACTGGCAGTTGTTCAGAAATTTTGAGACTGCTTGTAAATGTGGTCCAAAATTGAACAAAAACCAAAGATGATTAATAAATGAGAGTTTGTTATCAGTGGGAAGACTTGATGGCAGCAAGGTAGGGGTGGCATTCGTCAAAGGCAGTGAGGTTTTAATTTATTTTGCAATCTATCAGTTCATGTGACAAAAGTTTTATGCAGCAACTGAAATTACTTTGAAGGAGGCAAAAAAGAAACTGTGAAGTTGCTGAAATTAGTTTAAGTCAATTAAAAATCTGGAAGTTTCTATGTGTATCTGCTCTGCAACAAGATCCTCTCAGACGTGCAGGCCCAGGCCTCAACCAGAGGAGGGCCACCAAAATGATCAGAGGGCTGGGGCACTTCTCGTATGAGGAAAGGTTGAGGGAGTTGGGATTGTTCAGCTTGGAAAAGAGAAGGCTCCGGGGAGACCTCCTTGCGGCCTTCCAATGCTTGAAAGGAGCTTACAGGCAGGAGGGGGACCGACTTTTTACACGGGTGGATAATGGTAGGGCAAGGGGGAATGGGCTAAAACTGAAAGAAGGGAGGTTTAGGTTGGATGTTAGGAAGAAGTTATTCACTGAGAGAGTGGTGAGGCGCTGGCACAGGCTGCCCAGAGAAGCTGCGGCTGCCCCATCCCTTGATGTGTTCAAGGCCAGGCTGGATGGGCTCCTGGGCAGTTTGATCCAGTGAGCTAGTGGCTGGCAGCCCTGTCCACGGCAGGGGGGTTGGAACTAGATGATCTCTGAGGTCCCTTCCAACCCAAGCCATTCTATGATTCTGTGATTCTCTGATTCTCTGATTTGATGATTCTGTGATCTGCAATAAGAAAATGACTGTGTCACAAAGGAAGAATGAATGTATGTATCTCTGCTTATTATTCCTGAGAATGATATAAAAATTATGTTGGTATCTGTCACTGACAATTTTTAATTTCCCAAATAGAGAAGGTTAAGCCAATGTTGCACCAGGGGAGGTTCAACTTGGATATTAGAAAAAAAAAAAAATTCTCAGAAAGAGTGATCAGGCATTGGAGCAGGCTGCCCAGGGAGGTGGTGGAGTCTTCTTCCTTGGAGGGGTTCAAGAAACGTGGAGATGTGGCACTTAGGGACGTAATTTAATGGGCATGATATCCATGGGTTAACAATTGGACTAGATGATCTTAGAGGTCTTTTTCAGCCTTAATGATTCTGTGATTCTTAGTCCAGATTTGTGGCAGTGGAGAACAAATGGAGAAATTATAACTTGGTTTTAGTAGACTTGATTATCTGGTGATGATTATCTAGTTAGCAAGGAAGAAACATGGAGGCATGTTTCTTGTGTTTTCAGATGTGATCCTTTCACATAAGGTTTGTGGATAGCTCTGTGTGAAATAGCAAATGGTTCATTGTTGGTGGTGTTTTCTGCAGTCTGGGGATAAATAACTCTATTGTCAAGCGTGCCAGTTTGTTACCTTTCACAAGCAATAGATTATACTTTCTTGTTTGTTAATTCTGTGTAGGTTTATCTTCTGGACTCCCCTTCCTAAAACATACACAGTCTTCCTTCAGGCTGTGTTGTCCTTATAATGATACCGCTAAAGCCTAAGTGGTTTTTGCATCCTTCTTTAACTTCTACATATCATGTCTTATTTGCATTGCTGAGTTTGGCAGTTCTAGCTATTGAATTAAAACTTATATAACTAAACTACACTCCCTCAAAAAAAAAAAAAAAAAAAAAAAGGAAGAAGGAAAAAACCTTCTTTGTTAATGTCTTTTGAGATGAGGGCCAATTTAAATCAGCCTAGAGCCTTTTTGTTTCAACATTAATCATGGGCTCAGGAAAGAATGTGCATTAGCACTTTTTTGCCATTTGAGAACTTATATTTCAGTGGTGGTAAAACTCAATGTTTTAGTAATTTCTTGTTCTGTAACTAAGATGTGAGCACTAAAAATAATTGTGTGCTCTTTGCAATTTGTTGTTCTTTCCTGGAAGGACAAATACACATTTGATAACCCGTAACTATTGCAGATCAGACCTGCGCTGCTCAGAATTCCTGTTCATCATTATGGTGTGCAGAGGAGGTAAAAATTATTTCATCAGGGCAAGGAGAAGGCATGTAGCTGTCCTCCGGAATGGTCAGAAGGCACTCTTTTCAATGGGGAAAAGATCATCTTGCATACCATATCCTAAAGGAAAGTGTGGATAAAATGAAGAATGGGCACAATGAGAACTGCATGTAAGCATCCTATATGTAATGATTTCTATGCAACTCTTCCAGGATTTACCTGGAAAAGCCCTATGTTCATGTGGAAAAAAGATTTTTAATGTGTTTGCAAGTGCATACTGAAGTGCTCAGTGCAGTGAGGGTGATGCACCCCGCCTAACTTCAGGCATGCACGGCATAGGAATTTGCATCCTAAAACAGGATGTTGTCCGACATCCAAAGGTCATCTGGATCCCACCTAGGAGGTCTGCATCACATCTGCAAAGCAGCTGGGGTCAGTCTGCTTGGTGGTGACCTTGGCCAAACAGCCCTTATTAACTTACCAGGCAGCTCTTAAGGCACTTGGCTCTTCCTCTGGTTTAGCATCCCCTCCAAAGAGCAAAACCACAAATGTCTGGCCCAGCTCTGCAGATGTCCCATTAACGTCTGAGCTCCAGTCCACTTCTCTGCTCATTATTCCTGTCTCATTTCCCTCTCTAATGAAAAAAAAAAAAAAAAAGAAAAAAGACAAAATAAGGGGAGAGAGCCCTGCACCTCGTAAAAGTTTTCCAGTCCCTGAAGTGACTTCATGGTTGCTTTTGTTTTGGCGATAACAGATGCTTGTTAGATGACCTTGTCATCAAGGTGACCTTCCCTGTCAGCAAGGTATTACTTCAATAGGAAGCAGTGTGTTGTCTAGGTCCGTCACTTTCAGTCAGTGCAGGATTTCAGGCAAGAGCATGCTCTGAGACATACCAAGGTGTGTGTGTGAAGGTGCAGTGGAGAAGGCCATGCATTCAATAAAAATAGTAAAAGCTGGGCATCGAAAACATGCTTGATGGCTAGGGAAAAGTACAAGCAAAGAGTTTTTAATTCTCACATATCCAGTACATCAGAGACAGATTCCCCAGTGGTCTGCACTTTGATATATGTAGGGCCTTTTTTTTTCCTACTGTGGAAATGATTTTAGTCTTTTGTGGGGGAAACTAGGAGTATATCTGCTGTGTGGTATTTTTGCGTGGTCTTCCTCAAGCAGAAAAGAGTGAGCTCTGCCCACCTTCTGGCCCAGCCAGACACTGCACATCCACATTAGCTCAGCATCAAGGCAAAGTTTATTTACCATTTCTTTTAGTAGAGCTATGACTGCTTGCTTATGCTAAACATCTTCTCACTCACTGAGTATTCCAGGACCTCCTGTGGCTCAGATGATGAGTTCAATCTGTTGTGAGGCTATATTGTGGAAGGAGAGAGTCATAGGAAGGAAAGAAAGGGAATGGAACATTTGTATTTTTCAATAAAAACTCTGTGAAATAAATAACTTAAATTCAGACTCCAAAATTCTTATATTACTGATACTAAGTAGTACATTAATCTACCATCGCAGAGGATATGTCATTTACTACTCCTGTCTTTAACTGGACATTCTAAGCTGTGGAAGATATTGTGACAATGTCCTGCATATACTATTTATTGATACTATCTATTTGACCATCTTTCAAATAAAAGCTTCTTTTAAGTCCCAAAATAATTGTAGCACTCCCTAATTGACGTGAGGCACAAATCACAATCATGCCATCGATATGCATTAAGGATGCCACTAATGATAGCAATAAGGCATCAGTCAAGCAGCTAAAATATTGAGCCATCTCAAGACATTTACTATTGATTAAAAAGGACCAAGTCAGGTCTTGCATGGAAAAATGGTTATCTTGTGTTTGCTACCAGAAATTCAGATGGTGATCACCAGTTAAAGTCACAAGACTGTTATTTCTGGTTTGGATAAAGGAGATATATTTAGAATACAGAGTAGCTACAAAATAAAAATAGCTGTCAAAGACATTCACAACGAAAGCTAGTTGAAAAATAAACCAGAATGTTTATTGGCAGGCACACTGAGATCTTTAGCCAGCATAAATCAGCATAGCTCTGTTGTCTTCAGGAATGACTTACACTAACTGAAGATCTGACCTTTCATTTTTAAAATAGTAATTCCCTGAGCAGCCAGTCTCATCAGGCCACACAATCATATGTTGCATAGTCTCATGGGTGATATTTTTGCTTGTCTGTTTAAAGGTAAACTTTGTGCATTACCTAACCTCAGTTTCTCTTGTTCATAGTGTTCATAGTTTACCAGTAATTAAAAGGATTAGGATTTTCTGCACTGGTCAAGATTAATTGCCATTTGCTGTACAGATTGGTCTGTATGGAGCTACTAAATGATGCCCCCAGTGCTCTGCATTTACCACAAAAGGAGAAAATTGTGCTGTGAGTGTGAAAGCCCTGGGTTAGATTCCCATTTTGGCCAACAGTGGAGGAAGGTCTTTCAAAAACTGTTTCAAAAGCACAACACAATTCATAGGCTCCCTAGGAATACAAATCCCTGTCTCTGGAGTTGCTTACTGCTTAATTCCTGACTCCTTGACTCCCTTCTGTGTTGGCCATTGGAGAGATTAGGGGAGCAAATGGTCAGCAACAAACTAGATCTCCATGGAAACCATCCTCAAGTCTGTTGGACATGATGGCAACACATTCCCTAGAACATTTCTATTTTGATAAGTCTGGCATTTCTGTCAGGAAAATGAGAAGTCTAGAAAAACTTCTGCCACATCATCAGCATTTTTCACTACATGCCTATTTACATTAAAGCTTTTTCTTTGACTCACTGTTGCTTTTCATTTGGAATTAATTGAGATAATTGAAAAAGCTGCTTAGAAGAAGCAACCCTGAAAGGCACACGTGTTTATGCTAACTTATAAGAGAAAGGCTTTGGATGGTGGTGGAGGCTTTGTACAGTGTTGTCGTCGAATTGGTGCTAGGTAATGGCCAGGAGCGCTTGTTAGTCCTGATGGCTGGCCATCATGTCACAAAAAGCAGACTGGCATCTTCATCTGCTGCATTGTAGGAAAAGAGGGGAGCAGCCCAACCTTGTGGCAGGTCCTTACTGAAGCCACCAAGATGTGAGGTGGGTGTGTGGGCCTGCCGTGGGACCCTCACTCAGGCAGGGGGGTGGGTCGGTGAATTTTGCAGCAGCGGTGGTTGCATAAAGAGCAAAGTTCCACCATGAGGATGGCACTTGAGCAGCACAACAGCTAGCGTGTATGGATCATTTAAATTGGTTTACTGCTTTGTGAAATGTTCTGTATGCTGACTGATGCGCAAGCAGAAGAGGCAGCTTAGGTATGAGCTATGTTACTTGGGTTTCTCCAGAGAAAATTGGTTTATCTTCCACTGGCTCATAAATCCAATTTGCCTCTTTGACTTCCTGTATTGATACAAATGGAGTAAATCAGAAGATGGCTTAAGCAGACATGTTGAGGTAAGCGTTTTTCATTCCCTTTTCTCAATTAAACGGGCTGCAATTGCATTACGGACGACTCTGCTCCTCCAACTCATAAATATTCTTAATGCATTCTGTCTAGCTAAACCTGTGGTGACGCAAACAACTGCCCCCCTGACCCATCCTTTCCATTCTTTGACATATGTTTGCAGGGCTACATTGTGACTTGGAGTTATTGCTAGCTGGGATATGGAAATGTTGAGAGTTCTTTGTGTATCCATTTTCTTTCATATGTGGGTACAGACCGTCTGATTGTCAGACAGCCATTAGACATCAACAAATTGTAGCTGGAAGCAGGATTTTATAGTACAGGCTTGCTTTTAAGAGCCGTTCTGGTACTGGTTCAAAATTAACTTTCAAAACATTTTATAGGCCATTTTCTTGCCTTAGAGAAGAGTGCAGCTGTAACAAAGAGGAGATTTAAGGAGTGCAGATGCTTTTGCAAAGCCACGCAGAAAAAAGAAAAAAGTCTCCTGAGTGATACTGCTCTGCATATGCCTAATATACAGATAGAAAATCAATGATGGTTGCAGACAAGAGGTATGTAAAAAACACTAGCATTTTTGTGGTTTTGATTTCACAGAAACTCATATTTATTCCAAAAAATGTTTTTTACTAACCGCTGTAGGAATAATTTAACATACATTCAGCAGCCTACCCATGAACTAGTTATTTCCTGCACTTGCGCCATGATGTGCTTATGTGCTCTCTTTNNNNTTGTGAGGTGCTTTGGCTGTAGGCTTATAAAAGGAGGATTTTCCTTTTTTAAGAGTAAAGATTCTGGGCTGCTGAAATGCTCTGATACTGCATACTAAAAGAATGCAACGGACATATTCAAGGACTGCCTAATTTAATCCAGAGTTTTGGAACTGGCATGAGAATCAGTTACTGCTTTCTAATTTTACATTTTCTGACAGTGAAATAAATAAATCCTGTCCAAATATCCATCCTTCTCATTACACATCTAGTAGGGGGAAGATTAATATGGACATTTTATTTTATTTTTCTGTTATAATTCAAGCTAGTATTCCAGTTTGTAAAGACTATTGCAGCACTGCTTTGGAAGGGAGATCTAGAGGTATTATTTTTATTCTGCCTTGGTAGCCTACTCCAGCATTTGCACTGTAACAATCAAGTTTACTTTTCCACAGTGAGATATAATTGAAGATGAAAATATTTTCAGAGCCTCAGAAGTGCAGAACCTTTCCTGCCGGTACTGTGGAGATCCATGGAACATTTCTTCTTAATTTACCCTGCGCTACCAGATCGTCCTGAAATTATTTGGCAAGACCACTGACACTTGTTCACCCTCTGAACCAGAGGCCAGGCCTTCCATCCTCCAGGTTAATGTCATAGTCAGTAGGTGCATAGTGAGGTATTTGAATTTCTCCTCTCAGCCTTGAAGACTCTTGTTTTATTGACTGCTGAGCCACAGATGTTTTGTGGATGACTCTCTCACGCCGAGTATCACATAGAAATATTTGAGGGCCTATTCCTCAGAAAAATGCATTGTTGCCATGGTTCAGGACCTAAATCATCTACCTCTCCCTGAAAGCATCTTGAGGTCTTAACCACTAGGAGATGGCACCTCTCTTTATATTGCAAATAGACCATGTCTAAACTCTAGGGAGGATGAGGGAATTTTAACTAGCTATAATTTCTTGCCTTTCTGTGCAGTGTATGGGGTATTTTTGGATTGCTCTTTGTAGCTGCCTAATTCTCTCCATTAATTATGGAGAATGCCAGGATATCTGACCTTGTCCTTCCGAGTTGCACTGTACAAGTTAAAGGCACTCAGATTTTCACTGTGAATCTTGCCTCCAACCTGTAGCACTGGGTCCATTAGAAAAGTAGAGTGCTGACTTTTCTAAGGAAACATCAGTGACAGTGAGCTCAAGGAAAGCCCCGCAGTGAAGCTTGTGTGCGATGTCCTTGCTCCAAGAAATTCTTGTTCAGCTTAGTATCACATTGACCACATGCAGAGTAGCTGAGGAGTGCAGGAAATGAAATGCTGATATTAAAGAGAGCAAAGTCAAGCCTGGGGTCACACCGTAATGCCAAAAAAGAAGGCACTTTTGGAAACTTCCACTGCATGGTGTTTACTGGGACACGAGCCTTGCTGCTGCCCATCCTTCCATAACCATCGGTTCCTGGTAAGAGGAGCTTGATATGCTGAACTTCCTTGAGCGTCCTCATCTCTACTGGAAGACTCCAGACAGCAATAGGAGAAGAAAACTGCAAATGTGACAGCAAGGCTTTTTGGAACTGGGTCTAACGGTGCCTAGAGAGCTTTTTGCAGCAAGTACCAGAGATGCTCTTTAATTGCAAATGGAAGATGTAGTGGGCAGTATCCATACTTTGCTTTGAGAAGACTGACCAGAAGTAATTAGTCATCTGATTTCACTAAGATATGACCCTGACTGTGCAGGAGAATTTATATCCTGCCACTGGAAAATTCTAGAAATCATCTGCTGAGTTGGATTAACAAATTTCTTCTGAAACTTGCATAGAGTAATCCTGGAACACTCAATATTAATTTATATTTCTTCTAATAATTCTTGGAGTACTTTTTGCATGTGCAGCATTGTTTCAACATAAAAAAAACCACACAGGTATTTCTTAATGCTTTTAGCATAGGTCATAAGCTTTTTTTTCAAAATGAAATTACATATGAATGCGTTATATCTATTTCAGCTAACTATATTGAAAGAAAACTGAATTATATGAGGTCTGACAGATAAGTAAGAGTGAACAGAAAGTTCTCAGAAAGCAAAACCTAAATCATACTTGAAATTCTAGTTAGTCTCAGTTTATTCACATTGCCACTTAATGCCAGTGTAGAGGTTAGTGCAATTTTTACTGATGGATCTGACTGGGGGTAGAGAGGGCTTATGTTCCTTATTTTTATCAGAAGAGTGTCAGGGATCCAATGTCTCACAAAGTTAATATTTCTGTTTTTGTCCTGCAGATTTTCCTAGTCTTCTGTCTGTGTGCTAAGAATAATAAAGCACTTGAGCTGATGATGTGAACTGCTTAAGACCTCGGCATGAGTTATGCTGCTGTGACAAGAAGCACAGAGCGGCGTGTGGTCTCCTCAGGCTCTCTGCCCCCACAGGGCACCAGAAAAGCTTACTAGTTTTAAAGTCAGAGTAAACATTCGTCTTTTTATGAATTTGGTGGAGCTGAGTGATTGCCTTGTGAGGGTCGGGAGTGGCACTGAGCCTCCTCAGTGAAGGCTGCATCCTTCTCAGATTTCAGCAGACAGTCAATGCTTCTTGCAGTTTAAAGGATGTAAATATCTTGGTGCTACTCATGTGAGAATTTTTGAAAATCACCACAGTGATTTTTGTTATCTAGCTTTAATATGAAAACTGCCACTCACTATCAATGGTAGCTGTCATGCAGTGATGACAAGAAGCTGAGTCCTTCAGTAAGGACTGTGTTGAGAGTGAGAAATCAAGAATCTTGATTCTTTCTGGCTTTCCATCTCCCCTATTCACATCTTTTGGGCACTAAATAACTCCAGCTCATAATAATATTGTTTAGCTTTCTTGCGTCCGTGACTATCAGTGGACATGTAGCAAAATGTAATTACCTACACATTAAACCCAGATTGCTATGAACAGGTCCTGTCTTCCATCAGACCCAGAGCATGACTTTGAACTTGACCAGAACCTAATTCAAGATTCATCAGTGTTTAAGAAGCTCCACTTCTGTATGGTTCTCTCTTCCTCTTTCTGAAGAGTTACAGCACCATTACCCCAGTAGTGTGACAAGTGAACTGTTTTTTATTAGTTTTACTATTAAGAAGAAACTCTTATAGGAAGAATCTCAAAGTCCCTGCTGGATTCCTACTTGAATTCCATTAGTGCAATCAGCAAAACACTCAAGGTTGTGTCTTTGAAATTATGGGCACTTCAATTATTCTTTTAATCTGCCTGATCTGTTTAAAATATTGTAATTGTCTGAGGCATCAAGCCATGATGTTATTTGTGCTCCTGTTTTTTTGCAGTCAGGATTATTATGTTAGTATCTTCTAGCATAGACACATCCTTACGTAGTCGTTTGCATAAGAAGCATGAGTAAATGCAATCCGTCAATGGTTAGATACTAGATAATAAAGACAGAACATGTATCATGCAGTTAGACAAAAGCTTAGTACTGTGCTATTGTAAAATATGCTATTTTTCTTGGTCCGTAGCTGTGAAAATAGTCATCTGATCACTGTAACTTTTACTTCATTAAATTTTTCTTCAAAATGAAAAAAAATGGGGATCAGTTAATTCTTTCCTTATGGTACAGTATTTGGACAGTGCTGCAAACATGATGATGAGGGCCACACAGTATTCAACCAAATACAGGAAAAAATCACTTTGGACTGATGTGACATGTAGCAGGTGCCTTGATTTGTATCCCACTCTCTGTTGTTGTATTTACAAGAGGAATTGCTCATTCTAGGTGCAACCAATAACTTTATCTACAGCATTTCTGCATATCTGACTGCAAAAGGTACAAATAAACATACTTAGTAAATCAAGATCACTAAGGAATCACGTGTCAGATGTTCCATGGATTTGCTGTCTAGCAGTTAGGAACCTCCAGAACCCATTTCAAGTGGTCTGGTGTGCAAGAAGATTAATCAGCTGGCTATACAGCTCAGTCAGTGAATGAGAATGTAGAGTGGAGAAATTAAATCCCTCCAGGCAAACCATAACTTGCATACTCTGTTCCCACAGTCATCACTCACCTATTTGTTTATTTAAGGCAGTACATTAACATTCCTGCCTCATCATAGCTTTGTTACTAAAAGATCAAAGAGCCCCAACCATCTCTACCCTCAGGCCGAACAGCAGAGTGCTGGCACAGTGCTTAGCTCCCAACAAAATGTTTTCAAGAGAGCATTTACTTGCTTTCTCTCTCTCTTCTTTTTTTTTTTTTTTTTTTTTTCTTTTTGTTCCCACTGTGAAGGGAGTAAAAACTGTATGTGATATAAAGGACCCACCAGGTTTGTAAATATTGTAAGAATCCTATGTTTCCACTTGGCAATTTTTCTCTCATTTCTGTGTTGATTTCCATTGGCATGTGGAGGAAAAAGGTGTGCAGTAGACAGTCATGTACATTTACCTGCAACAGCACAAAAGCTGCTTTACAGAGAAGGACCAAGGAGTCACAGAGGGCAATTAAGTTGACTGCGACCCAGCAATATGCTCTTGTGGCAAACAAGATCACTGGCATCCTGGTCTGAATTAGGAGGAGTGTTTCCAACAGCTTGAAGGAGATGGTCCTTCCACTCTACTCAGCACAGGTGGGACATATCTGGAGTGCTGGGCTCCTCAGCACAAGAGAGGCATGGGCATACTGGACTGGCTCCAGTGATGAGCCACAAAGATTATTAAAGTACTGCAGGCTCTGGCATATAAGGAGAGGCTGTGAGAGCTGGGACTGGTCAGACTGGAGAAGAGGAGGCTCAGGCAGATCTTATCCATATGCATAGATGTCTGATTTGGCAGTGTGGGAGTAGAGTAAAGAAGGTGAAGCCAGGCTCCTCTCAGTGGTATCCAGTGACAGGACAAAAGGCAATGGGCACAAACAGAAACATGAGAAATCTAATTTAAACTTAAGAAAAAAACTTT
>VXAV01009155.1:503456-548612 GCA_013399715.1 Alectura lathami | reverse complement strand
CATCCCTTTTCTCACACCGCTGAGTGATGGCTGTACACTGAAGTACATCCCAAGACATGGGGTTAGTTGTTTGTGATGGGACTCTGACAAGAGTACACCATGGCTACTGCCTACCCAGAGAAGTTTGTTTTTCTCTCTGTGGAAATCCATGCATGGTGGAGGGGAAGAAAGCTGTGTGCCTGTGTCCTGCTCTTGTAGACAGGCAGAACTCGATAAAGGCACAGATAGTACAGCACAGATGCTTGGAAGCATTCCCAAGCCCATCAGCTAAGAGATAGCTAGTGGAACCAGAAGCTCAGATAATAACAGTAATATGCTTTAATGGCTGATTAAACTATTAGTTATACATAGCAAAACATAAAACAAAAGGACAAAATGAAAGATACATCTTTTTATGGTGAATACTATTTACAGGAAAAAAAAAAAAAGTAACTATCAACACGGTGGAATAACACTATCCAGATGCTGTCTTTCTCAGCGCAACTGTGAGCTCATTACTGGATTTTTATTGAAAATACACATGCATGCTTTTGTCCCAAGGGCTCCTTCACACCAATGGAAATAAAGATTACTGCTTCTCTCCTCTCCCAATTTTTAGTGCTTTGAGCAATAAAGATTTCTAATAAAGCCAGTGCTGTTCCTTTTGCTCTTTCAGTCTGACCTTGGCATTGAGAGCCAGTAAAATTTTAGATGATGGCTTTTGCATTTTTATTCCCAGTAAGCAAGCCATCAAAACTACTGTCTCCTATACAATTTACTGCTGAAATAATATTTTTGCTGTCAGAGAAAAAAAAAATCAGACCACGCAACATGATATCAGAACTCCTTTATTTAACTTAGTATCATGGGGAAGAACTCGAGTAATTCACTCTAAGAAAACACTGTAAATGTGTCAGGAAGTGATCTCTGTCTCCACAGATAGAATGGTACATTCATTTTCCAGCATCAGAGGGGTATCTGAAGTCTTGCAGATCCAGCCTATCTCCGCTTTCCCTCTTTCTTACTCTTGTATTAGCCAAAGGTGAAAGCACGCAGCATCTAGCTCTTCGTAGTTGGACACAACCACCACTTCAGTCAGTCTTAGTGCTTGCTTTATCTTCCAGGACATGGGGAAGTGAAAGATCTCTGTACCATTAATGTCCAGACTCAAAGCTCTACTCAGCTCTAACACGGCTCCATCTAGTGAAAGGGAGGAAAGGATGGGCAAAGAGAAAGTGGAAGAATGCAAAAGAGTGATGAAAACAGGAGGCCAAGATATTTGGGACTAAATAGTCATTGGGAATTGGCCATGCCCTTTCATTGTGGGTTTACTTGACAAATTCAGAAAGGAGAGGAAGAAACTCTGAAGAATATTACTCTCTATGGAAAGTTTTAGGAAAAATAAACTTTTGAGCAAACCCTGAGGCAGTGCCATCCAGAAGGCAGGGGCACCGGGCTTTGCTGTCTAACCTTGCCTGAAGTGAAATTTTACTGTGTGCCACTTCTGTACCACACTTTATTGCTCAGGGAGCAACAGAAACTGATCGGCAGAAGCAGAAGGGCTTGTATGTGCCTGTATTATTGTTTTACAGCTGTCATGGTAGGATCTCCCTCTCTCAGGTGATCTGAAATTGTGGTGCTACAAGAAAATGGTGGGCAATATATATTTCTGTTTAATAAAGTTTGAGAGATGGAGTACTTGGAAAAGTTAATCTATCCCATAGCCCAAGGAAAAGAAGAAGAGAAGAAGAAAGCACAAGGAAACTATGTGGAGCAAAAGACCGGAGCCCATCTGAGTTCTGGGATTTAAATTATGAGGGGAGAGAATCATTGCCGTTTTTAACCTTCTCCAGTGCTGGTGTGAGGACTGCTCTCTCAGTTTATTTGTCCTTCCTGAGAGGAAGGAGAATTTCATCTTCAGGGCTCATCCCAATCTCCCTGGAGCTTCCTGCATTGTAGAGTTGTTGTATCAGCTGTGTTTCTGTGTTTTTAAATCTGTTTCTGGCAGTGGTAAGCAGCAGACTGTGGTCTGTTTTGAGATGAAATAGGTGTTGCATAATGATCCTTCCCCTGCTGTAACCTGTCCGCACCACAATTATGGTGTAGGGACTTTCTGAAGTGGAGGCTACATTCTGGCTCCTTTTTTTCTTATTTTCCCTTCATGCCCTTCTTAGGATTGGTGGATTTCTGCTTTACCATCAGCCTGTTCAAGGATCTGAGCTGTGCACACTGATGACTTACAGCAGTAAGCAACACTGTCATTCATCTGCTTCAGTGTTTGCCCCAGGTCCATTTTGGAAACTAATTTGAGATATGCTGTCTTGAACAGTTAATTAAATTCAGGAGGCATGCAATTTGCCCAGCAATATTTTAGGAAGTTCTGTTAACACTGGTTGTTGAAGGAATGGGCATTTTTATAGAACATAAAGCAAGGATGAAGTCAGAGCTAATCCAAGGTCCCTGGTGCATTATAACATGGTATATTGGATCAGCAAACAGGTATCAATAACTCACTCTGCAAAAGATGGCTGGGATTGCAAAAGTAAGGGTCACATTTTTCTCAAAAAATTGGGAACAGGATGTATACCTTTCCCTTGGTAACTAAACTGTAACCCCTATAACAGAATTGCAAAACAGGAAGGAATTAGGACAGCCTGAAGTTTCATTTCACAGACCCATTTTGAGAAACTGGAATTTCTCTCCCACTATCATGCTGAGAATTTATTTCAGTGGTGGCTGTAATATCCTTACACAGAAAGGCAGAACAAGAGAGAAGGAAATGTTTTCTTCTCAGAGAGTTATCTGCTGCTTACACTGCTCGCACAACTTCCTGCTGAAATTGCCTGAAACCTGCAGATTGATGGAGACTGTCAGGAGCAGCGGAGGGCTCTTTGCACAGAGAGACCATGCATTCCTGACGGCTCTGATGGGCCTGTCTCTGCAGACAAGACTTCTGCAGGAGTCACAAAGCCAAAAACTAAATCTCTCTGTTCTGGCAAAAATAATACTAAAACAAATCCAAACATTTTTGCAGATCTGAACGGGGAAAACATCTTATCGGATGGAGACAAAAGAAAATACGTCATCAGTGTGCAGAAGGCTGAGCCATCCTTGCTGAACCACTTGAGAGAATCTCACCTGTTCTGCATAATGGCTTGGCAAAATATGTTGCTAGTCGTATCTTGGAAGTGATAGGTACATGAATCCAAAAGCTGTTAAATCTCTTCCCAGAAGTCTCCCACATTACGGTGTTCCAAGAAAGCTTTCTCCACAGCAGGCTAAATCAGTCTCTATTCTGCATATAGTGTTTTATTTAATATTTCCATTACTGGAATGTCTTCTGCGTTATGCTTCAGCCAGCATCGGTTTGCTTGGCACCTGCACATTGAGAAATTTTATCTTTGGGTACAGACAAGGAACGAGAGGGATAATGGGCGCTACCCTCTAGGTTTCTTAGACCTCACTTGCAAGAATATGAAGACATAAGAAAATATATTTTCAAACGAAATATCCAGGTTTGACACCTGGATGTTCCAGTGTCACAGCCCTGATAACACTGCAGAAATACTCACATGTTTATTTATGCTCTGAATTTATGTGCCTGATTTCAGACACCTGGACTTGCAGGCTTTCATTGTTGAAGCTATTTATGTATTTGCACCACGTGTGCTATGAAATATATTATTTAAGCAGTTTATGTAGAAAGTGATAGTACTGAAGAATGTAGTCAGGTCATCCTTGTCTTTTGTTGGTATTCAGCAATATAAATTGCATGTACATATCTTTGTAAGTCCCATTCCATCACCAGAAAAACAAAGCAGGCACTCTTAGTTATGAAAAATCTGGCCCTGAACATTTGCTTGAATGGCCAGGTATGAACGCTGATAGCTCTGTATCCATAGCACTCTTCTGTATTTCTCTTTTATCTTCATTGATATTGGTGTTAAATGGGTGGTTTGGGGGAATCAAAACTGCAGAACTGATTTATTACAGTGATTTCATACCTCAGGCAGCAGTAGCTTGAATTTAAAGGCAATCTCCCCTCCTCCAAAGAATAACACATACATGAAGATAGATCAATGTCCACCTCTCCCATTTGCAATAATTCATTTAGTTACGTTAATAAGAGCTATCTGTTCAATTTGTCAAATTGCATTACAAAACCCACTGAATCTGAGGGGAATTATCTTGTCTCCCGCCCTAGTGCCTGGCTGCCAAATCAGGGGGGTGGAGGTTGAGATCGATTTTGCCATGGCTCATTTGCTCCTGCTGTGCTGGTTTATTCCATTTAGCTCTAAGTAGGATGAAGCGAGACAAGCTCCAGCCGACCTGCCCAGTACTAGAGCTAGAGGTACAAGTGGCAGAAACACAGATCATGAAATCTGGCCAAACAACTGCCTCTGAGACGCTGGCTGGACTTTTGCCTAGTGTATGTGAAATCAGCTCATGCAGTAGTCTTTGATAGCTCAGGCCTCTGACATATAATCAAAATGGTCATAAATGAAATTGGAAAAATAAGAGAGTAGGAAAGATTGGTTTTTAAAAAAATACTTATTCACATGCAACATTGCTGCAAATCCAAGCAGTCACAAAGAAATCAGCTGGTGGAACAGAGACAACAGCACTGCTAGAAAAAATATTTTTTTTCTCTTGGTGTTTTTTTCTCCTGGAAATGCATGTGCATGCACACAATGATATCCACATGCCCATTTGGTGTGGGTTGCCCCTCCCCTGTATTCTGTTTTTTTTTTGTTGTTGTTTTTTTTTTTAAATAATCTGGCTTGCTTCTCTTTTTAGCCAGAGCCTAATTTGAAATAATACTATGAAACCTACAGCAATATTATGAAAAGCACAGCATGTTTTAGCTCTCTGCATGACACTTGACCGTAACTACAGAATATAGCCTAACCATCCATACAGTGCTCAGCATCACCTAGCATAAGATACCTGCTTTTCTGGCTGATGTTACCTACAGTGCTAGCCCCCAGGGAGGGCAAGTACTACACAGTGGGGCTATCTGGATCTTTACTGAGATAAGAGGCCAGGATGTGGCTGGAGAATATGTAGCACCAAAACAAACAAACAAACAAACAAAACAAAACAAAACAAAACAAAAACAAAAACAAAAACAAAAAACAACCAGAGAGGGATAGAAAGGGCACTGATCTCTGAATTTTGAGGGAAAAAGATTCCTTCCCCCATGTCTCAGTTTAACGATTACTCAGGATTCCTGCACTGTCCTGCCCATCTAATGGAACAATTGATTCATAGAATCCCTGGGTTGCTGAGCAGAAATTAAAAATGAAAGAAAATAAAACCAACCCATGTAATTGAAGTTAAACTGGCCCTTGGAGGAAGCTGTCTTTGAAAGATGTTCAGCAGGATGCTCACAAAACAAGCCTTAAAATACATTCCATTTGTGAAGGTAACTTGATTTGCCTGAATAACGAGGACACTTGGAACATTCCAGATTAAAGCATAGAATCATAGAATATTCTGAGCTGGAAAGGATCCACAAAGATCATTGAGTCCAACTCTGAAAACTGTGGTCGTTGCAGCTTTTTGGTGAGTTCATTATCAGATACACATCTAAATGTTTATAGATTTATTTGTTTAAAGGTTTATAAATGTTTCCTAGAAAACAATAAGAAAAAGAAATCTCTGTGCCTGACATGCTTTCTCCCACAAGAAGAATCAAACTCCAAAATAGTAACAGTGTACATTTATAAGGATTGGGATCTGACGAAAGCCTGTGGTTTAGCAGATGCTGTATTTCTGTCTAGGAATGATTAAATTTTACACACCAGACACTGCTAACTTGCATAGCTCCTGTAGAAGCATGCAAGATTTCCGAAAGCCCTATCTGTGGTTAAAGGAAGAATAGAACAACAATCTATAAAACCCACTTTGTTTGAAGAGTTTGCATTCTCATACTTTACAGGAATGACTAGAAACCAAAACGTCACTCTGAGTTAATATAATGTCTGTCTGTCTCAATCTTGCTTTGGTGCATGTTGCCCTGTGTGGCAGCAATCACCAGATCAGCTTTGCTGGATGTTAAGCCTGAAGAGAAGCATAGCCATGTGATTCCTCTACCATTCACATTGTCTGTCCCCAGGCAGGTATTCAGGTTTTATAAGTGATGAGCTCATTAAGATTTCTGCTTCTTAAAAGCACCTCAGGGAGACATTTGTCTGTTTGCCATTCTGTATTTAAAGTCTGCAGCTGCAGAAATTGTTGCGATGTCCCCATTCAGCTATCAGTGTAGTATCAGTAGCTTGGATTTATAACACGCGCATCATCTTAAGGATGGTTAATGTTGGTTAATGTATCAGCTTTGGAAATCAAAAACAAATAATTATGAGGAATCTTTTAGAAGCAGAAACAATTTTGTTTCCATGAAGGTTTATTTGCTTTAACAAAATTACTCTTTCAATTGTGCATTTGTGAAGTTTGTTTGCAAGCCAGGGGCATGATGAGTCCAATGTTTCTTTGCGCAGATCATCCGTGAATAACAGTTGTAAGGAGGGGTGGGAGGAGGCTTAGAAAAATGAGATCATGAGAATAAAGCAAACAGAATCAGAAACTATCTTGGAAAATGTCTGCAACAGTCTTCAGCAAGAAATTATTTTTAGGAGAAAACCAAAATAGCTTTTGGCTGCAACAGAAGTTCTGAACACAATTCTGCGATCAGTTTAAACTAGTGCACAGGACATACAAATGCCAAGTATATGTCACTGTATTGCGTTTTGATATCTAAACTGCCTGATTAGTGCAGTCTCCCATACCAGACGATACTTCCAGCTGAATAATATTAATTTTCCCAAGAAACAAAGACAAAAAGTTAACTTATGAACAAAGCAAAACAAAACCCACAACCTCTTTATGCAAGGAGCATTCAATTTTCCTAATATTATAATGTATTATGTGTCCAGGGCTTTTTATGCTGAAGAATTTGAAAGCATTTTATAAACTGGCAAGCTGCACTGTGTATGACAACACACTGCAGTCTTAGAACAGGACAGCTGAGGGCCCAATATGCTGACCGGACCCAACCCAGAGGGAAGTGTGCTGCCTCCTTGGGGCCCAGGTGAGGGACATCACTAAAAAACTCCCAGGTCTGGTCTGCCCCTCTGATTATTACCGTCTATTGATAGTTCAGGCTGGCAGCGATGAAGTCGCTGAGGGAAGCCTGAAGACTGTCAAGAGAGACGTCAGGGGACTGGGGCGGTTAGTTGATGGAGCGGGGGTACAGGTGGTGTTTTCCTCTGTCCCAATGGTACCAGGAAGGGATGCTGAGAGGACCAGGAAAACCCACCTATTCAATACATGGCTCAAATGTTAGTGCCATTGCAGGAATTTTGGTGTTTTGGTTTTTTTTGACCTTGGGGTGGTTTACTAGTCTCCAGGCCTGGTGGCTGTAGATGGAACCCACCTGTCCCAGAGGGGGAAACAAATCTTAGCCCAAGAGCTGCCAGGGCATGAAGAATGCTTTCAACCAGGTATGCAGGGGGAAGGAGATAAAACAAGGCCTCTTAGTGCCGAGTCCAGGGGAACAGTGCCAAGGTTTGGGCTGAGGCCTGCTGACCAAACTGGAGAGCAAGAAGAAAATGTACGAGTAGTAGAGGCAGGGACAGTTGTCCTGGAAGGAGTACAGGGATGCTGCCAGGCTGTGTAGGGATGAGGTCAGGAAAGCCAAGGCCGAGCTGGAAGTGGACTTGGCAAGGGGGGTAAAGAAGAATAAGAAAGGCTTCTACAGGTAAATCAACCAGAAAAGGAAGGTCCAAGATGGTGTACCCCCATTAGCGAGCAATACAGGCAGGCTGGTGACAACAGACAAGGGGACGGCTGAGATACTCAACAATATTTTTGCCTCAGTCTTCACTGACAACTGCTCTTCACGCACCCCTCAAGAGGATGAATCGGGAGGTGGGAACTGGGGAAACAATGCCCCTCCCACTGTAAGTGAAGATCAGGTTTGTGACCACCTAAGAACCAGAACATCCATAAGTCTGTGGGTACTGATGAGATGCATCCCAGACTCCTGAGGGAATTGGCTGATGTAGTCGCCAAGCCACTCTCTGTGATATTTGAAAAGTCATGGCAATTAGGTGAAGTACCTGGTGACTGGAAAAAAGGCAGTGTCACACCCATTTTTAAGAAGGGTAGGAAGGATGACCTTGGGAACTACCGACTTGTCAGCCTCACCTCTGTGCTGGTGAAGATCATGGAACAGATCCTCCTGGAAGCTATGCTAAGGCACATGGAAGACAGGGAGGTGATTTGTGACAGCCAGCACGGCTTCACCAAGGGCAAGTCCTGCCTGACCAACCTAGTGGCCTTTTATAGTGGTGTAACTGCATCGGTGGACAAGGGAAGAACCACTGATGTCATCTATCTGGACTTCAGGAAGGCCTTTGACATGGTTCCCCATAACATCCTTCTCTCCAAATTGGAGAGATACGGATTTGATGGGTGGGCCATACAATGGGTTAAGCACTGGTTGCAAGATCGTACCCAGAGTGTAGTGGTCAATGGTTCGATGTCTGGATGTAGGTTGGTGACAAGTGGTGTCTCTCAGGGTTCTGTACTGGTCTGATCCTCCTTAACATCTTCATCAACGACATTGACAGTGAGATCGAGTGCACCCTCAGCAAGTTTACCTATGACACCAAGCTGTGTGGCGTGATCGACACTCCTGAGGGATGGGATGCCATCCAGAGGGACCTAGACAAGCTCAAGTGGTGGGCCCCCCAGGAGAACCTCATGAGCTTCAATAAAGACGTGATAGCAGCCTTCCAGTATCTAAAGGGGGGCTACAAAAAAGAAGGGGACAGACTCTTTAGCAGGGCCTGTTGTGAGAGGACTAGGGGAAACAGTTTCAAACTAAAAGAGGGAAGATTTAAATTAGATATAAGGAAAAACTTCTTTACAACAAGGCTGGTGAAGCACTGTCACAGGTTGCCCAGAGAGGTGGTGGATGCCCCGTCCCTGGAGACCTTCAAGATCAGGCTGGACAGGGCTCTGGGCAACCTGACCCAGCTGTAGGTGTCCCTGTGCACTGCGGGGGAGTTGGACTGGATGGCCTTTGAAGGTCCCTTCCAACTCAAGCAGTTCTGTGATCCTATGAACTCTCAGCATTTTCCTGGTGTTGTAAAAAAAATTGTATAATAAATATTGTCCCAATTTCAGCTAACGTTTCTGGTGTCTGCTGAAATGTTGTTATAGCTTAGAGTATCTTTGATTAACCAGCCTGGAAAATATAAAAAAAGCCCAGAACTACTGAATGATTTTTCTTTTTACAAAGTAAGAAAAAGAATTTGAGAACATACTTGAAAACTTAGGATGGGAAAAGCTCAAGTGGATGTGGCAAATACATTTTGTTCTCTCTTGACTTCTTTCTGATTTGTTACATAAATATGATGTGACTAATGTGTCTTGCTGTCTATATAAACACTGACCTTGGAGTACTTTTAGTATACAGATCTGTAAGGGAACAGGTAGCTATACTATTGGTGTCATGCCAGGCCTTGGCGCTGAAAGCCTCCAAGCCTCTTCACCCTGTCACTTCAGCACAGCTACAGAGCATTACCTTAATTACCTTATTCAGTGCTTTACTAAAATAGACATTCCAATCTTCATTAAACATAAGATTGATTAAGTGTTTTAATTTCCATCTGATCTATTTCAACTGCCACTGATTTGCTCAGGATTATTTTCAAGTTGTTTTGTAGAAACAAGCTTAGCTTAAACCTGCCTAAGATGTTAGGGTTTGGCAGAGTTGGTTAATGTTTTTATGGCCAGGCAAAGACACTGCTGAAATTAAACTAACACACCACCAACACCCTTTGTGAACTGCAATATGCCAGCCCTTTCAAGGTAGAGGGGGAAGAGAACAATATGCACCAAATATTATTTATTTGAAGCAAGACCTTCAGCAGTTGAGGTTTCTCATTTTTACCTGCATCGACCTTGCATGTGAGATTTTGACCACAACAAGACCAGAATTGATGGTGCTGATTTACACTTCACTCTCCCTCTTGATTTCACTTTGATGTCTACACAAAATAATTGGCTTACAAAGTAGTTCTTCAGTTGGGTCTCGAAAAAGGAAGAATAATAATCATGGAGCTTTTGCTCTAAGAAGAATATCTTTGTATCATCCATACCATTGTGGAGGAAGAAGATATTGCAACTATGTAAAAATATGTTTTAATTGTGTGTATATTTACCCCCAGTTTATTTTCTATGGAATTCCTGATAGTTAGTTTGAAGATGCCTTTGAAATTTCAGTTATACATATTGCTATTTAAATAATGTTAAAAATCTACAAGCAGAAGACACTGAACTATGAAATGAGAAGGCTATGAGTGAAATATTTTTGTTCTGTTATTGCAAGTCAATATATTTCAGAGATTACATATTTCAACTCTTCCTAAAATGGCTTTAAATGTTCTAATTAACTTACCTCTCTGTGTATGTACTTGCAAGACCATGTGTACATATATAATCAATTTATCAGTTTGTTTGCACTGCTTTTAGAATTGCTTCGGTGTTCTTGAGATTATATTGCCAGTCGTCTGCAAAACTCAGACCATGGTTTACAAGAAGAACATTACATTTTAGCCACTTGGGTAGCTAATCTGGGAACCATGTGAAAATGCTATTGTACTGAGTTATCTTTTGTAAGAATATTTGGCCTCAAACAAGAGACAAGTGTAAACATAAGTCTTGGCTTAAAGAGCTTACAATTTAAGCCGTTCAGAAAATTACTTATATGCATACGAAAAATCCAATTAACATTAAAGTGATGCACTGTGAAATCCAAGGAATTGTTGTTTTCTGACATAGGATTAGTATTTATGTATGATATTGGCAGCATATGTTTGACAGGCTGTCTAAGACCTGCTGCTACTTCAGAGTTTCATTAGTAATTGGCTTCAGAAAGACATTTCAGTATTTGAAAGAGAGAACTGTTCTGTAAGTTCCAGCAATGGAATTAAAATATCTACCAGATCAGGTGTATGTAGTAAACCCTGAGTCTTAGAGAGTGAAAGCACATATAAATTGTAAAAGCAATAACCCAGCCCTTGAAAACAGGCTGGAGAAATGAACAACTGCAAAGTTCATTACCAGCTAATCCTACAGGATTCACATTTCATTAGAGAGAGGAGCATTTCAGGCAGAGAGGCAGAGCACTGAATTTGTAAGCCTCTAAGATGTTTCTAATTTCCCTAACATATACAGGAATTTTGGGAAAGGGTAGTCAGGTTTTGTGAAATAAAATACTTCTTTAAACAAGAACATTATCTTACCATATTAGCAACTGCTATTTTAGTGCCAAATACAGTGTCTGACTGGAAGAGGGTGTCTTTGCACGGCAACATGACAGTTTTATAAATACTTTACTACAGGAAATCCTTCTGCATGTCTAATTGCTAACACCACATTGCATTCACAAGGATGTATAAAAGCTGCCAGACATTACTCAGAGCAAATGAGAGCCAAAGAACACCCAATTTTTGAATTAGGATTGCTAATAGCATTGTTCTGGGGAAATGGCTGAAAGCAGAGGTTTGTGGATGTATTTATTGTTTCCATTATTGTTTATATTACAAGAGTGTGCAGGTGTTCCAGACAAATTTAGTTCTCCTTAGACACACTGCAGGCAGATAGGAAGAGATGTCTTTGAGAGCTTAAATCCAAACAACATAGGTGAGAGGAGGAAATGAAGGGACAGAGAGGCATGCTGCCTTCCTTCTGGTGCAGAAACAGGTGAATGCCAAGCTGATGGGTCTGGCCTGTACCCTGGCCTTCCCCCAGGGACAGTGGCATTAAAAACACTTGCTTTGCAAAGCTGCCCGTGACTAGGACACCCAGGAAGACAATTTTGTGTGGATCTACCAGATCTCCAGTCCCTTGGTACTGCAGACACCAACACTGCCTTCCTGGTCCTACTGCTTCTGTTAGGTATATGAGACAGGATACTTCTGAGGCATGTAGCCTAAGATGGCATTTATTATTTTATTTCTTTAAGTAATAGCATAAGCTGAAGCTCAGGAGTTGTGTACTTAGGTAGCTTGCCCTTGCCCTACCATTTTATTTCTCATAGCTTTGCACATATTCTCTTCCTTGGGTGTATGTGGATAACTCTCCGGAACAGGGACTATGTCTCCCTTCATGTTTGTGTTGTTCTTCAGCACAATGCAGCTGCAGATATTTGGCTTTTTCCATAATTGAAAAACTCAACAAATACACATAGGGAAAAACTGTATAAACTGTAGAAATGAGAAAAAGACGCTTGTACAATAGTCCAATGCAAATGTTGGCTGTGGTGGAACAAATAAATATGTGTGATCTATCTGAACCCTTCAATTTTCTGTCCTTAGTGCACCTTGAGAGGACAAAGCTGGGACAGAAACAGTGTGTAGACTTGAAAGAAGTAACGCTTCCAAGGCCTGTTGTAGCCGCCTCTAATGCTTCTTCTAATGTAATGCAAAGCAATACCAGTCCTCTTTTTTCATTCCTTGTCAGGGACTCTCTGTTCCAACTACAAGCATACATCCTGGTGGTCCCGCATTTGGAAAAGCAATTTCTTGATGCCTAACTGGAGTTTGTGTCAGTTACCTAACTGGAAGTTGTGTCTCTGCTCATATAAAATATTTATATACTGGCCACTACTAGCTACCACACAGGTGAAATGGGGTGCAGGACAAACACATCTCATGCATCCATTCCCATCTTCATTTGGTGGAAGTGCCTTGATTTAGGAAGCAAGGTTAGTCTGGTGTTAAGTGCCTGTCAGTATTCCCACCTTGCTCAAAGTCTCCAGATAAACACTGTTTAGTAAGGCACATTTTTTGTGAGTGCAGGTTGTTTTGTTTTGTTTTTCATAATTTTTTTTTTTTCTTGGTACAAGTATTTATTACCTTCCGTGTTCTGCGTGATCAAGAACCATCTCAGTCCATGCATTTCCAATGGGCTGGAAAATCAGATGCTGTGCACTGATAACATTTGTCTCATGGCTCACTGTGTGATTAAGAAGAATCTTTCACTAATGTATCTTTTATTTTTGAATATTCAATTGCAATTTGTACCTCTTTAATTGCATACCCACTATTTGTTTTCAGGACTACTCTGGCAAACAGTGACAGCAGAGACAGGACCATTAGCCTTCATTACTGAGCTGAGTAATGGAGACACAGCATTGTTCTCATCATGCCATTCAGTGTCATACTGTCAAATGCCTATTTTCTCTGACATTTCTGCTCACAACTACAGATAATGTAATTGCTACAAGACTTCTGCATTTTTTGGTGTGAGCATTTTTAAATGAAAATGCTGTGAAATATCTCTGCTGATAGTTTCTCTAGTCTCATTGAAAACCTTTTTTGGTATTCGTTAGGTTGTTGTAAAGCAACATAAATCTACAGGAGATGACTTGAGAGGGAAATGGGCAAGCAGTGTAACTTGGAATGCATTACTAGGTTAGGTAAAAGAGAATGACATAAGAAATCCCTCAGACAAAGCCTTTCTTTTTGAACATAGGGGCTACAAGGCTTATCTCACTTTTGTTTGTGGCTTGACAATGATACATACACTTTTTCACAGTGTATCTGAATAGAAACTGCTTATGTACGAAAGTTAGTTTTAAAAAAGGATTGCCAAGCATCCCAAAATTTGATGCAAGCATTCATGCAAGATTAATTAAGCATACACTGCAGTCAGTTTACTGGGCATCAGACAGAACTGCTTGAACAGCCCAGGTTTTCTTAAATTTGTATATCTACTTTCAAGTAGCTTAAACAGATTTAATATTCAAGGAGCTAATATTCAACGGTTTCTGAAAAATGAGCTATCTGAAAAGGAGCTCCCCTTAAAATATCAGTATTGAAATCCTGTGAGAGGTCCTGCTCAAGAATGAAGGCTCCATCTTTCCCCTTTAGCAGCAAAATAAGCTCCTTATGAAAATCTATCCTATTTATTTTCGTATTCAAATATTATATTATGCTGCTAAAAAGACATTTCCATGATGTTATAAGCCATTTGATAAGTCCTTCAGGGGACTTCACCAGAAGTAGAAAAACATATTTTAGACAGATGGAATATATAGTTGTTTTTCATACCTAAAATTGGATGACCGTTTTTGTTTCTCAACACGGAGTCATTACATGGATAGCTGCTATAGTGAATGCATGAACAAGTGTCAGACAGTGTGCAAATATCCTACTAATTTCTGTGGAATTTAGAGGAATACCGATCAGCCCAGTAACCACTACTGGATGACTAGATCACCGAATGGATCACTGGATGGCTAGAGTTTTAACTTCCTGGGTCTGAGTCTTTCCTTTTCTGCCATGATAAGCGATTCAGCAAATTCTGCCTCCTCATGTGCAGGTGATCCTGCTTGACATGTGATGTCAGGAAGGATTCCTGATCTCATGCCTACAATCCAGAGGTTGTATGAGATGACTTTCCAGACATTTACATTTTTATTGACAGTTGTCTTGACAATTCTTGGAGTAAAATAATATCGCACTGGAACTAGCATTCATATCTATTTTTTCCCATTAGCATGCAGTAATAAGCCAGAACCTAGTGTTGTGTGCAGCTTTATACAGATTTAATAGTTCATTTTAATAGCCTACCTTAAAACTTATAAAATAGCAGTTGACCTGTTGAGGTTATCTGTCTTGCATCTACTTACTAAAGTTTATCACTGATCTGCAGTTTGTATGTTGTTTTGAGAGTGTAATTAAAGTGTACATTTATCAATATCCTGCAGAACAGACAACAGATATAAAAGGATATCTTCTCTTCAGATATTAGTTTCCTCATGGGCAGGATATGGGAATGCAGCAGAAGAACTTATTAGCTTATTTCTTTGCTGGAACAGAATATTTTTTTCCCAGTCAAACAGAAAAATAAAGTTTACATACGTCTCTGGTATACTAGCCCAAGCCAATTATTTTACTTCTGGTGCTCAGTTTAATTCTCTGTTATATTTCTGCCATATCAGCTTTGTGTGGAAGAACACAAACTGTACAGGCTAGAATTTTTTTTATTGCTAACAACTTATATTATTCTTCTTACATGCTGAGCAACTCAGCTTGCACTTCATGTTATGCCAACAGTAGCAGCTGATCAGTACTGGAGTGAAAACCTCATTGTGGAAGAAGGCAAATTAAGATACTCTGGTACCTTTTAAAGGTGCTAACAGAAGTGGAAAAAAAAAAAATCAATCTTAAAATTTGCTACAATAATAGCATGTAGAACTGCTCAATATTGCATACAACTTAACCCAACACAGCTTCTCTGAGTTTTTTTGTTTGTTATTCTGTGAGATGACATGATTTTTAAAAGACAGCTCTCTCCCATTACTGACCATATGTAGACTTCATGCAAGTTCACATCCAGAGCATCCAGCCACTGTGGTGCTGAGGACAGACTAAATCACTGCACAACCATGATCCAGAACAGCACAAACATCAAGATGGGACAGAGGGAAGAGCTAGAGGCAGGTGGGCAGCAGGCACCATTTAATTCCTCTCACTACAGCCATGCTCCTGCCAAAGATCACAGAAGACTTTTGCAGTCACAACTCTGTAGGAGTGAATGGTATAGATACCATAAAGTGGACACCTCTGTTGTCAAAATGCCATCAAAGATAATCTGTGTCTTACCTAATTATCCTGAAATCATAAGAAGCTAGATAACTGGTGCTGCCCCACTCCTTGAATGACATGCTTTTATTAACCCATTATTTTTGGCAGCATAGAATCATAGAATCACAGAATGGTTTGGGTTGGAAAGAACCTTAAAGACCAGCTAGTTCCAACCCCCCTGCCATGGGCAGGGACACCTCCCACCAGACCAGGTTGCTCAGAGCCCCATCCAGCCTGGCCTTGAACACTTCCAGAGAGGGGGCAGCCACAGCCTCTCTGGGCAACCTGTGCCAGTGTCTCACCACCCTCACAGCAAAGAATTTCTTCCTCATATCTAGCCTAAATCTCCCCTCTTCCAGTCTGTGGCCATTACCCCTCGTCCTGTCGCTCCATGCCCTTCTAAAGAGTCCCTCCCCAGCTCTCCTGTAGGCCCCCTTCAGGAGATGGAAGGCTGCTATCAGGTCCCCCTAGAGCCTTCTCCAGGCTGAACAACCCAAACTCTCTCAGCCTGTCCTTGCAGGGGAGGTGCTCCAGCCCTCTGATCATCGTCGTGGCCCTCCTCTGGACCCCCTCCAACAGCTCGATGTCCTTCTTGTGTTGGGGATCCCAGAACTGGACACAGTACTCCAGGTGGGGTCTCCCGAGAGCAGAGGGGCAGAATCACCTCCCTCGCCCTGCTGCTCGTGCTTCTCTTGATGCAGCCCAGGATGTGGTTGGCCTTCTGGGCTGCAAGTGCACTTCGTCAGCTCATGTTGAGTTTTTAATCAACCAATACCCCCAAATCCTTCTCCTCAGAGCTGCTCTTCAGCCATTCTCCACCCAACCTGTATTTGTGCTGGTGATTGCCTCAACCCAGGTGCAGGACCTTACACTTGGACTTATTGAACATCATGATGTTGTCATGGGCCCACCTCTCCAGCCTGTCCAGGTCCCTGTGGATGGCATCCCTTCCCCTAGCATGTCAATGGCACCACTCAGCTTGGTGTCATCCACAAACTTGATGAGAGTGCACTAGATCCCACTGTCCATGTTGCCAACAAAGATGTTAAACAGCACTGGTCCCAGTACTGATCCCAGAGGTACACCGCTCGTCACTGGTCTCCAGTTTGACATTGAGCCATTGACCACAACTCTCTGGGTGTGACCATCCAGCCAGTTCCTTATCCAGCGAGTGATCTGTCCATCAAACCCGTGCTTTTCCAGTTCAGCGACTAGGATGTCATGAAGGACAGTGTCAAATGCTTTGCACAAGTCCAGGTAGTCCAGGTAGATGACATCAGTTGCTCTTCCCTTATCCACTGATGTTGTTACTCTGTCATAAAAGGCCACCAAGTTCATAAGGCCTATGAATCCTATTCATCCTATTCATATAAGGATTTGCCCTTGGTGAAGCCATGCTGGTTGCCACCAATCACCTCATCTTCATTTTCCATGTGCCTTAGTAGAGCCTTCAGGAAGATCTGTTCCATGGTCTTGCCAGGCACAGAGGTGAGACTGACTGGCCTGTAGTTTGCTGGATCTTCCTCTTTTCCTTTTTGAGAATGGGGGTGATGTTTCCCCTTTTTCAGTCAGTGGGAATTTCACCAGACTGCCATATTTTAAATATGATGGACAGTGGCTTGCCAACTTCATCCGCCAGTTCCCTCAGGACCCGCAGATGGATCCCATCAGGTCACATGAACTTGTGCAACTTCAGATTCTTTAGATGGTATCAAAACCCTTCTTTGCTTACAGTGGGCAGATCTTCCTTCTTGTAGCTCCCATCTTTGCTTTCTGCAGCTTGGGAGGTGTGGCTAGAGCCCTTGCCTGTGAAGTCTGAGGCAAAGAAGTCATTGAGCACCTCAGCTTTCTCCATATCACTCATGACCAGGTCTCCAGTCTCCTTCCGGAGAGGACCCACACCTTCCCTAGCCTTCCTTTTATCACTGATGTACCGTAGAAATTCTTCTTATTCCCCTTTATGTCCCTGGCTAGGCTTAATTCTGTCTGGGCTTTGGCTCTCCTAACCTGATCCCTGGCTGGCCAGACAACTCCTCTGCATTCCTCCCAGCTAGCCTGTTCTTGTTTCCACTCCCTACAGACTTTCTTTTTACACTCAAGTAAGTCCAGGAGCTCTTTGTTCATCCACAGAGGCCTCCTGGCGTTCTTGCCCACCTTCCTCTTTCTTGGGGTGAATCTTTCCCTTTAAGTCCTCTGAAAATTGTGTCCAGTATTTTGATGGATGTGAACTGCTGAGTAACACAAAGTGCAGTGCAGCACTCTAATCTTTGTTATTAATATGCAGATAACAATTACATTCCATTAGTAAATTGGCAGGATATATTCAAATCCTATTGCTTGCAGTGAAATTTATTAGTAGTTTGGCAAAATATGCCTTGTCCATTTCCAGATGAGTAAGTGAATTTTAGTGCTTCAGTCATGACCACAGGAAACTCGGAAGAATTAACAAGTGGCTAAAAATTGATTGCTACCGCCATTTTACACTTAAGGATGGCTACCAGTATCATCCGTCATTTACATTCCATTGAAGTGTGCTTAGACTTACAGCATGATGCACATTAGGATCAGGAGCAACATGGGATATAGCCCTACCGTATGCCCAGGACCAGACCACAGTTGCAGTTTCACACACAAGATCTGTTGTAGCACTACTTCTGCTTTTGATGTACCGTATTCCAACTGGGACACTATTTCAGAAATCCAATCATTTGATGAGGAATTTGCTTCTAATTTCCATTCCAGATTCATTCTTTGCTATTGTATACTCATTTGCCTTTGAATTAATATATTTTTGCTTAAATATATCTTTGTATATAAAGATAATCTAATCACTCAGCTTTCAATACAAGTTTTCTGTCATCAGATCTTTTGTAATGTTGTATGCATTAACAGAGCTGAAATAGCACCACTTCTTGTCTGTGCATTGGTTGAAGAAGAAATCTATTACCCTCAGGCCCCAAAGTACTATATTTTCTGCCACTATAACAGCCATTTTTTCTCTCAGCCTCTAGCAGAGTTCAAATATTTGCATGATCATGCAGTTTGAAGTAGTATTTCTTTCACTAGTAGTATTAAAAGTGTTTCTGTCCGCATTAAATTTCTTAGGCCTACATAAGCCAGTACATAAACTCAAGCTCTTTACAAATCCTTTTCCATCTTGAGAACTATTTTATCATCCTTCCCTTAGTCTGTACAAGGGATTGTCACATCTTACTTCAGTACTTCTAGTTCTTCCACCTCATTACTCAAGTTTCCTGCATTGGTCTGCAAACAGCTTCATTGCTTCCTTCTGACCTCATTGTGTTTCCTGAATCAATTAAATATAGCCAACGTGATCAGGTCTCTCGTCCATAACAATACTTTCTTTTTCTCCCCTGCTATCTATTACCTTATTCTCTATTACAGGCTTATGCCTGACCGCAGCTTCATTTACACTGTTTTTCACCTGTTCTTAATTAAAACCAGTTGTGGAGATGATAGCATAAATCTCTCCCACTCAGAAAAAAACCCTTGCAACCCAGATGGATGCTTTCTGTATCTAGTTTTGTAATCTTGGTTGCAGAAGATCAGTGCGCCAGGCAGAAACGTGTAAACCCTCCCGTACTCTCTGTGAGTGCTTTCTGAAGTCCACACACGCCAAAGTCCTCTTCCTCACACCTATTCGTCAGCCATCTGTTTGTTGTGATTGCATTCATGGCTTCAGCCTTCTTCAGAACGTGCAAGGAGCAAGAAGGAGTGGGTCACATCTCACCAATGCTTAGACATTTCTACGGGCCATTCTAGGGTGTGATCCATCTCATGCATTTGGGTGAGATTAGTTGTATTTCCTAAGTGTCAGCTTCTCTCCTTTTATCCCAAAGGAAGCGAAGAAAGCCCGTCGCAGGAGTGGAGAACTGCTTATAAACAGGGGGGAGACCAACAATTTACATGGTCTGACAGTGACAAGGGGGAATGGTTTTAAACTAAGAGAGGGGAGATTTATATTAGATGTAAGGAATAATTTTTTCACTCAGAGGGTGATGAGGCCCGGCATAGGCTGCCCAGAGCAGCTGTGGGTGCCCCATCCCTGGAGGCATTCAGGGCCAGGCTGGATGGGCCCTGGGCAGCCTGATCCAGTGGGTGGCAGCCAGCCTTCTACGGGGGTTGGTACTGGGGGGGTTTTAAGGTCCTTTCCAACTCAAGCCATTCTGTGATTCTATGATTCTATGATTTACAACACATGCAATGCCCAGGATGACTTTATGACCCTCTAGAAAGGGCTCTTCCTCTGAATAAAGAACTGTCAAACCCTTGCTCCAGTCCGTTCTCATGGAAAGTGGAACACAGCTGCAGTTTCTAGGCACACGCATTCCTGCTCCTGTAGCACATTTTGTGCTCCTCGCCAACTCTGCATCCCAAACCACAGCCCCTGTTCAGGGCCCATATTCCCATACTCCAGTACTATACCTGCAAGAGAAAGATCCCTTGCAAAAGGTCTGTGGGAGGGAGTTGTGTTGGGCTTCAGCCCCATTTCTGGATTTCCCTGGAGCTCTAGGCTCTCTGCTCTTCTTTGTGACTGTGAGGGCGAAGAGCAGAAGACTGAAATATGAACTCTTTTTCTGACAGGAGAAGCAGGGCTGTAGGGAGGCTCCCCTGCAGCCCCACTTATCCTCCAGGGAAGGGTCACCTCACTTCTGTACCCGTGACAAAAAACCTCATATGATGCTGACTGATAATAAAATAAACATCTTTATTTTTAATAGATGGACAAAACAGACCCAAAACTAGACAGTATTTTCCTGAATTGCATGGGCACTATTGGAAACAATACAAATGAAATTAAAACATATATATCTATATTATGCTTTCTATCTGCTTTGTTAGTAATAGTTTTAATATATCATTTCTGACACAGACAAAAATATACTTTTTTTTTTTTTTTTTTAACAACAGCCACAAATACTGCTCTGATTAATAGCAGACTTACAACCACTGCACATGGTACTTGATCAGATATGCATGAAGGGCAGAAGGAAAAATGAATAACAGTTTTTTTCCTATGATACTTACATTCAAAATTCTAAATTACTGTACTATATGAAAATAAAGACTAAATCTGACTTTATTTGATCCACTTAATGTTTACATTCAGTTCGGGTTCACAAAAGCATATGTTATTTATAATACATATACCATCCTATATAGACAAATATTGATGAAATAGCAACTTTTTTGACATATCAGCTATGTATTAACCTTGGTTTTATGAATACATCTCATGCAAAGGAGGTAAAAAACCCTGTCAAATAAGTGTTATTCACAAATGTTAAGAATCTGAAAGTGAAATCTATGATCATATGAATATTTTATCCAGAAATCAGTCGTTCAGAAACAATAACCTCTGTGTTTGAAGGCAAGCTGTTTGCTTCACTGATAGTGGATCCAGTTTAGTGAACACTGTCAACAGATTGCAAAAGTGGAGAAGGAGCGTTTGATGATTCACACAAAAATAAAGTCTACTTGAAGAATCACATTCTGTTGGCATTTTTCTTGTGGAAATAACTTGGTTGTATTCTGTTCTCTGTCTTTTTTGTCTGCAGTTGTCAGTCATAGGTATGGCCTTTGGTTATATGATCAGCTTTTTATAAATCTAACAGCAGGATAGCTGAACTAAGGCAAAACAACAACAACAATGACAACAACAACAAAAAAAACCCTGTAAACAGATTTTGCATGGGATTGCTTTAGTTTGGCTTTTGGAATCACTGCAGCTGCTGCAGCTGTTATTGGACTCACACAAAGACATGCACAGAGACATGGCATGTAGAAAGCACAGCTAAGGTCACACTATGAACAGTCTTTAGTGTTTCTTCTCCACTTTGCATGATAAAGCTTCCATCATGTGCTAATTGAAACAGTGCAATAACCTTTGAGTTTCCTCAGACAGGAATGGAAAACTTTGTTGGAACCATTTTCTGCCAGAAAATGCAGTTCCATCAAAGCACGAAAACTTCTCAAAATTACACTTATTTCACACACACAAAAAAGTTCAATAGGATAAACAGTATAAAATATTCTGATAAGACTGAAAGCATCTGGGTTGAAGTTTTTGGAGTAACATATTTTAATTTTTCATTTAGCTTTTCTCTGAGCATTTTAATAGCCTTTATGCTTTTATGGCAACGAGGGGATACAAGGGAATCAAAATGCCTTAAAAGAGTCCAGCTGAATCCCTTTGTCAATTTCCTTCTCCTCCCACTGCTGAAAATTTTGAAAAATGTAATACAGAAATGCTGCTAGCCAATATGCAGCTTCCCATAGTGAAATTAGGCAAAACAGAAGTAAAAGAGAATTTTCAGGAAGACTTACTTGGTAGCTATAAATTGGGATCCTCTAACTTAATTTGGAACTGCAGTGTAAGGCATTGGCTGTGGAAGTGGGTAAAACCGTGGCTTAGTATTTCGTCATAAAAATGGATTCAGGCTGGTGGATTTGGTCCAGATATGGATAATAAGTCAGCAGTGGCTCTGTTCTCCCCTCTCTTTCTTCCATATGATTCCCTTCCGCCTCTCTTTCCCATGGTTCATTGGGGAATGAATGCACTGGGCTTGTGTCTGGTTTGTGAGACTCTCAGCACTCTGACGTTCATTGTCTGCTTGTTCACTCACCCCACAGTAACTTACCTCTTCTCTATTGACTCTTCTGAGATTTTGATGCAGATCTTGCTTTTGATTCCCTCCACCCAGAGAACACCTAAAACTTGTTAGCGCAGTGGTACTGCAGTTCACAATGCATATCCAGAACTCAGATGTGGTTTATTTCTAATGCAGTGTATGGAGGAAAAAAAATAACATCTCTAAAATTAATTTTATCTACATATAAAATATATATATGCTATTAAAACTCCACAAAAGGAGCAAAAACATATCTAAGGATTCGACCTTGTGAAAGTTCATGTCAACACCGAATGTACAAGTTGATGGCTTCTTCCTTTAGCAGCAAAACCTATTCTTACACTTCCAGTCCTCCCGTATAGTTCCCCCTGCTGTAAGTGTTAAAGAACAAATTTTTACCAGTGACCAGCAACAGGAGGATATCTGGATTTCAGCTGAATGTTTTGTGTCATGCGTAGATATTAAAAAGATTTACTGGAGCATAAGTCTTTGTACAGAAATCTAGCTATTAGATCTCCCACTGTGAAAGGCACGTGCCAATGAGGACAGACACAATCATCTCGGCTGTGGGCAAACAGAAACAAAATTGAATGCTCTCTGCTGGCCAGGCCGAAGAGGGAAGAGGCTTAATCTTCCCTGCTTTGCTGCTTCTGGCCAGCGTTACTGTTTATAAGTGGTCTCACCCCTGTCTGGTCACTGCTGGTGCTCCATGGAGGCACCGTGCTGGCCCATGAGGGTGGCTGTCAATGAAGGAGTCCAGCACTTAGCTGAAGACACCACTGTGCCTTTTGCTATGCTTGTGGGTTCAGCCTTTTCCTCTCAGGTCCCCTCCAGGATGCTGCTGTTTCTGGAGGTAAACACCTACAGATGTGGAAAGCTCTCCACCAAACCTCTCTTCCTGTGGGAAATCAAATTTTTGAGAAAATGTGATTTTCCATGGAAAACCTACTTTTTCCAAAGTAATCTCAGTAAATCCAATCCAAAAGACTTTTTGTTGTTCTTAAGAATACATTTTTTGGTAAGTGAAATACGGGCATTTTCCCCATGGAAAACCCTTTCATCCGTTTTTCAGCTTTCTTGAGTCTCCTACTTTTTAATATTTGCTCCATTAATATGGTTGCTTGGTGTCAGCCTGCTTTGATCAGTGTTCATTTTGATGATAAGTTAAGATAAGACTTCTTTCCACAACATTGCAAAGTTCTATTTAGTTCATAAAAGTTCGGTCACTTTTTCACAAGTTAAGTGTCAACTCTAATTATTGCTTAAAAAATGTTGTTACCCTCCATTGGAAACACAGGAAGAAAGAAAACTATAGTATAGTAACATACTTTGCTTAAGGTCATTTTGCATTAGGTGTAACATCACCTTAACTGGTGATTTCATTTTAACATTTTTTATTAGTATACAATGTTTAGCACTCCTATAAGGAATTTATTACTATTTGCACATTTTTCTGTCTTATACAAATAATAATAAAATTCTAGATTTGTATTCTTTGAAATTCTTTATGAGGAAAAAAATCCCAGGAGTTATCTATCTGCCTTTGCTCTGGCTACTAGGTCTTTAGTAATAAATGACTTACAGCTGTGACAATATATTTTCACATAATGCCAATAAAATGTTGACTGATAGTATTTCAGAGTGACAGTATTATAATCTCTTCCTAGATAAATAGCTCTTGCACTTCTCTGCTACTTCTATTTTCAATTGTAAATATTTTTTAATTACACAGTATATAGTTGTGGTTGGAAAGAATGGGATCTGAGTGCATCTTTTGGTAAACACTCCATGATCAAATCCAACATGTTAGATAATAACAGGAAAAAGTTCCTCCCGTGGGATGCTCCTGCATGTAGAACCAACTTAAAGAATTGTGCAGTGGCATTTTATTCCCAAGTTTTGCTTTTCTTCTTATAAAATGCCTCTTACTATTCTTTGTAGAACATCCTGCTTTACACCGCTTTGTCTGTGGGTGTCAGACATTTTAATTATCTTCAGTGTTGGACATCTCTGGACTCGAATCAACATAATTAAAGGCTTCTTTGTTTGTGAAAGTTGAGCTCAAAGTTAGACTGTGTCGTGGATTCACAGGTGCAAGTTCGTTTAATACAATGTTGTCACTTTTTACAAGAGTTGCTTTGTCCATATGTTCTCTACTGTACCTCGCAACCACAGCATCAAGGAAGTCCAGCTTTGGTGGCAAAGTCCCGCTCTCAAATAAGTATTTGGCTAAGTAGGAGACTATAATGTTAGTAACAAAGGAGGTAAGCATTGCAAGTGTTTTAAATGGGAATCGCTGGGTATAGATATTATTTTCATCAAGATAGTAGCCGGGATAGTAGATCAAGGGCTGAAGGTAGAGATACGGTTCTCCTCCAGTTATTCTGAGAACAAGGCCAAATAGGTATCCCGCAATGGCGCCATAGGTGTTGGTTCCTTTAATAAACAGCACGCACAGGAGCTGAGGGAATATGATGATATAAACAAGGTCAGAGCTGAGGTACCACAGGCCATAAACAGATGAAGCCAGCAGTGCCATTGCTGTTGCTGATGCTCCAAAGAGAAAAACAGTGATTCTCATGACCCACACGATCTCCCTNTCCGTCCCCCCCCGATCCCCCTGTTGAGGGCCTGAAAAAAAAAAAAAAAAAAAGTGCAGTGTTAGTTTTTTTTTTTTTATGGTAGTATGTGTATGCCTTCATTTATGTCTGTATAAGACACTACATTGTAAAATGAAATTTTGCATTACTTCCAATATCTTCACAAACTAGTATCTCTGTCTCTATATCTCAAGCAAAGAGAAAGAAAAAAAACAAGGGCTATGGTTGCCATTCAAAAAGTCATTAATCTTTGTATATATGGAAAAATTTGATAATGTGTCAAAGAAAAAACAACAGTTGTAGAAATAACATTTGAAAATAAGCACATAAATCAATCAGAAAAAAAACTTTCAGTGCCAGAATTTTTTCTTCTCCATTTCCTAAGAACTCCAACTCACTTGTCCGTTTTGTGCCTTTCTTGAGTGTTAAGTGATTGCCTAATATATTAGTAATTCAGAAATATGCCTCAATTCATTACAGATTTAAGTAAAATTTATGGTTGCAACAATAATTAGGAGCTGTTTAGAATAAAATGCAATGCCATGAAAACTCTTGAAAGCCACCTCCCTGATGTTTTTCAACTGCATCATCAGTCACAACCATAAATATTTTTATGGCTTTCGTTTTACTCAATACACTGTTAGGAAAGAAATGCTGTACTTTTACTAGTCATAGGCAGGAAGGTAGAGTACATGTTTCATTAAGAAATGGCAGTCTATGCTTCACCTTGAAAAGGTCTCACCTAAAATTTTCTCTAAAATAAAACTGGAAATATATCTCACATTTTGCCGAAAGGAGAGCTGGTAAATGTTCCGAGCAAACATAGAACTTGCTGATAAAATTGAAGAGTCGGCTGATGACATGACGGCAGCAGATACAGCACCGAGGCCAAAGAATGAAATATAGACTGGACAAAGATACTGGAGCACAATCGGTAAAATCATATCCGCTTCTTTTTTAGTCATGGGGTCAGGGACGCCATACTCAGTCTGGTTCCAGGCTGCAATATGGACACCAATGTGTTGTGAGTAACATTAGTAGTTATCAGCTACAGCATACCTTGACCTCATGTGTGACCACGTTTTTATTCACATTCGGTGACCAAACATGTCAGGGCTGGACTGATGGCATTTGAGAGAGGCCCAGTCCCACTGCTTTCAGTTCGGCAGATTTAATTCTGCTCACCATCCGTCCTCTAAGTTTGACCACAGTCTGTGTTAATCCATTAGGACGTGTAATATAAAAACTACATTACTCACAAATGCCATTTTCCTCAGTAAAACCAGTCTGGGATTCAAGTTTGTGATGTGTTTAACTATTCTCTTGGATTACAGGCTCAAAGCTCAAAGCCAGGTATTAAACATTTATAATAGAACATTTCTAACAGTTTAGTTACATGTTTACTGTTGTAGGGATCACTCTCACTATGACAAGGAAGATGGCAAGGCCAAGACAAGAAATCCCTGATAAATTACTTACCTGAGACAACAGAAATTAAAAAAAAAAAAAAAAAAGTTACTTTGCAGTTATTACTGTTAAACTGAAATAAACCAGGATCTAACTGAAGAAACTGTGAGAGAAGCAGCCCTGCAGCCACCCAGGTCTGTGCAGGAGGGCAGGAGGTGCTCCAGGTGCGGGGCAGAAGCTCCCTGCAGCCCAGCAGAGGCCCACGGTGGAGCAGGCTGTCCCCCTGCAGCCCATGGGCACACACAGAGCAGATCTCCACGTGCAGCCCATGGATGAGCCCATGGTGCAGCGGGTGGAGGTGGCCTGAAGGAGGCCACAGCCCAAGGAGGGCACCAGCAGGAGCAGGCCCCGGGCCGGAGCTGCAGCCATGGGGAGGAGCCCGCGGTGGGGCAGGAGGCCTGGGGGAGCTGCCGCCCGTGGGGCCCCGTGCTGGAGCAGCTCCTGAACGGTGGGGCCCGTGGTACAGAACTGTGTTGGGGCAGGGCTTGGAGAGCTGCAGCCTGTGGGAAGGCCACACAGGATCAGCTGGGGAAGGATGGCACCCGTGGGAGGGACACCACTAGGGGCAGGGGCAGAGAGTAAGTGGCCATGGAGGAGTGGCAGAGACAATGTTAGGGTGTGACCGCAGCCCTCATTCCCCTGCACTGCTCGGGGGGAGTAGGTAGAGAAAGATGGCTGGGGGGTAGGTGGTTTTAGTTTGCTTTTAGTTGTCACTGCTCTAGTCTGTTATCAACAGGCAGTAAATTACATTGATCTCCCAATACTGAGCCTGTTCTGCCCATGACAGTAACTGGTGAGTGATCTCTCTGTCCTTATCTCAAACCATGATTTTTCTTTTCTGCCCCTGTTCCTTTGAGGATAGGGAGTGAGAAAGTGGTGTAGTGGAGCTTAGCTTCCCATCAGTGTTGAACCAGCACAATGGAGCAATTTCCCCTGGGAAAAACACTCTGTAACATTATTTTTCAGTGTAGTCTCCTGTTGAAGAAGTCATGGGTTGATTAATAATGTCACCTGTCTAGATTACACCTAGTATAATATTTATGGGGTTTTCATACATTTATTTTACTACTCATTTTTAATCATTTACCTGTGGATGCTCCAACTGCACCAATGAGTATTGCAGGAAGAGCCATCACAAGACAACCAAAAGCAGCCAGAAATGACAAAACTTGAGCATATGTGGCAGAAGATGAGGAAAGAACTCGCTGGAAATATGCTTGCCATGGGATTCCTCCTAATGTCTGCAAACACAATGAGCAGCATCCCGTTATTGGGGACTGACACCAGATTTCTTTGCTATCATCATACAGAGAGTACATAAAAGCATTACTTGAATGCCAAATGCCATGCTGCCGCTCTTTCATTCATTGCATATCAGTCAGTTCGCAATAGCTGTAACTTGCATTATCAGAAGTAATGTTAAACCTTTGTAAGTCCACTTAAATCCCACTCTTTCAAACAAGTTATTTCTTTGTACAGTTAGCAACAATGCTGTACATTTACATAGCCTCTGTAATCCCAAGGTATTGTGAGGTGCATAAATATATGATACAGTCTTACAATAAGTTATGAAATACTATTGGCATATCTATCTCATATTTGGAGAATTTGGCCTCTAGCACCCTTCTCCCTCCAGAATTAGGTTAGTTACTGATACAGTATGAAAGGAAAATTTTATCTTCCTCTGTGAATGCGTATGACCATCTAAACAGGGCAAAAAGTTCTGTATACTTCCAACATAAGAATCTGAAAAATTATTATCCCACTGTCTTAACCAAATATGATACCAACATAAATTATAGACAAAGTAGTAAAAGAATGCTTTTTTTGTTGCTGTTGTTGTTTGTTTTTTGTTTTGTTTTATTTTCATGGTGGCAAACCTTCTCTTGTTTTGCGGACATAACAGTGAAGTTCCTGATTAGACTTAAATTATACCTGCCAAATATGACATAAAAATCTTCTATCAAAGGCTGAAAAAACGTGCTAAAATCCTCTCTTCAGAGCAGGATTTGAATAGCCTCCACTAAGTAAACAAGTGCCTATGACTAACCAGTATGGAAAGAAAACAAAGCAAACTGCTCACTAAACATGCATAGTCCAGTTCTACATGCTAAATGAGGCAGGAGGCACTTGGATCTAACAGTGTGTATGAAGGTGTTTCATATGTGCTCCTTGCACACACAGGGACCAAAGGAATGTTTCATAGGCAACTTGGATTTTGACATACTATTTATGAGTGATTTCCTTTGCAATAACAACATTACTTTAACAAAGCTTTCCAAGCATTTTTTGAGCTGTAATGAAATAAGATGAAAAGGAAATGCATCACAATTTGGCAGCATCAGAGCTTTCCTTTGGTCATCAGCAGGGATGAAGCCTTCAGGCTTACGACGCAAAATTTAGCCACTTGTGCTAATGTGAAACTTTGGCTTTCTGAGAATCTCTAAAAACCCTAAGCTGGATAAAATGATACATTTTACTAGCTCTATTGTCAGAAAACTCTGAAGATTTTTGGCTCAGATCATTTAGGGAGAAAAAAAACCAGCAAAACAGAGAATGAAATCCCAAACTAGAATATGTTAATAAAAATGTTGTAGAGTTGCTCAGGGACACTGGGAATGGAGAATGTTAGCACGTGTTGCTAGATCTTCTAATGGAAAGCACTTAATAACCACCAATCCCATGTGTAATACATGAGTATTAAATAATGAAAACCCTCAGTTCATTCTGGCATGTTCGTATGTATGAATCCATCCATCCATCCATCTCTGCAAAGCTTTTTCTACATCACCTACACCTAAGGCATATTTAATCATTTGTGTAATGTATTTATTGCCTTCCGCAATATATAAATTCCTTTGCCAAGTATGACATCAGTTAAGTATTAGCCACACACTTTTAATTAATTTTAGCATAGGTCAAGTCTTTCAATCTGACAATACTTAAATTGCATTCCTGGCGATGCTGACTTTGACAGCTGTGCTACAATATTCTACTGCTGTTTCACTGAAATCATTCCAATGTTCAGAAATATTCAGCAGGAGTCAAGAAGGTAGAATTTTTCATGTTGCTGGAAACTCTTAACTAGACTGCTTTTTTCAGTTGTTACAGTGACACAGTGGGAATGCTAAGATGCTTCATTCCTTCACTTACCAGTAAAAGGAAATTGTCCAGCCATGTGTAAATGTCAAGCGAGTTGATAGATCCGAGCCAAGGTGCTTGGTACACATGCTGCACAGCTGTGAGCCCAATGTCTGTCACTGCAGGATGGGACATCGCAAAGGGTACACTGATCCACTGTAACCAAAGAGTAACACTTCGTTCAGGTCTAATGAAGGCACAATAAACCCATTAAATTGTAATATTAACATTAGTTTTTTTTTCTCTTCTTGCATGCTGCAGATCAAATGACAAGTTGACTTGCAGAACAGTAGATTATATGCCAGAGGAACGCGTCCAAAATCCAGACAGCTTGGTACTGGACACCTCTGTCCTCGACGGTGTGAGTGTGAGGAGAGAATTAATCAGTGTAAATCATACTATCAGCAGAAAAAACACGTATACATCTCCCTTATATTTTCCCTAAACTCCATGTACAGTCTTCACATCCTTTCTGGACCACACTGTAGAGTACAGTTTCTCAGTTACATAGTAAACTTTGCCAATTTAAGCACTTGGGCAGAAAATAGCACCAAAATGTCTCAACCATCTCAAAGACAGTTTGAGGGAAAAATAAATATATATAGCCAAAATGAAAGGACGCTTTTTTTTTTTTTTTTTTTCCTGAGAAATTCACAGAGAACCAGGATGTCATGTGTGAATCTCAAATCTCAAACACGTCAAAGTGATGAGCTTCTGAAGAGCTGTATTTTGCACATACTCAGCTGAGATTTTCAGCAGGGTACCTTTCTAAAGGTCCATCTGCAGCCTGTAAGCCGCAGCCCAGGGACTGTACTGCAAATGCATTATGAGCTTCTGTAATCCATTCTAGCTCCTGACAGCAACCTAGCTCTTTGTGATTGCAAGGACAAGTCGAGACACTTTCTTTGTCCCTGCAGTTCACNTGTGAATCTCAAATCTCAAACACGTCAAAGTGATGAGCTTCTGAAGAGCTGTATTTTGCACATACTCAGCTGAGATTTTCAGCAGGGTACCTTTCTAAAGGTCCATCTGCAGCCTGTAAGCCGCAGCTTATCTGGAAAAGTACTAGTTGGCACAGGCCAAGACACTGCCAAGAGTGTGTCTGTCAACAATTAAATAGGGAACCTTGTATTTTTACTTGGCACTGTTTAACCTGCTAACATAGATACAGTCTCAAATTCTCTCTTCTTGTCCTCTTTGAGCTCTTCCTAACTGGAATAGGAAATTCACTGTTCTGAATGGAGCAAAAATAAAACAACGGCTTGTGGAAGTGAAGCAGAAATTGTGACAGGTAGCTAGAAGGATCTGGAACGCGTGTGATTGGAAACCAGAATAAAAGGAATTCTATATGACAGCAAAGAGTTTAGAATGGAGAATTAATAATACAACTGAGGTGAAGAGTCTGTAAAGGGCTAGGGATATGGCACAGAAGCAGGTAAAGACTGGGCAAGATGAAGACAGAGACTGAAGCTGAGAATTGCAGCTGTGGGTACAGGAGATGAGGGAAGGAAGGAAACTACATTGGAAGGAGAAAACTCAGGAAGTGTGTGAGGTGCTTAGGCTAGGGTTTATGGAGGCATAGGGATGAGACTGTGCCTGAAGCGAGGAGCCAGAATGGAGAACAGAAGTGATTAGAACAAGCATCACCTCTCTGGTAAGGAATAGACATTAGAGGAGTGAGCAGTAAAGCTCTGTGCCAGTGGGAATACAAACTGCTCCAGAGTCTGGAGGGGAAGCTGGGACACTGTGCCTGTCACAGCTTCTGCTGTGACACTTGCTGTGAAAGTGTCCCTCATGACTCCTAAAGCTATGAATATGGTTCCTTCTAAATGACAATGTTATTTTAAATGGGAAATCACATAAAAAGCCAAACCCAAATTAAAAGAACATTATTAAAATGACAATCCAACCATTTAGACGACTAATATACAACCTTTGTTTGTCTTCCTCTCCCTGTCAGGTTCATGCTGCCTTTAATTACAGGATCACATGTTATTGTTCCCATAGGATGAAGGTCTTTAGTAGTGCATGAGTGATTTACTTTATTTTGGAAAATTCTGTAATGCACACCATCTGTGGAAACTGAATGGTTCACAAATGTTAACATGCACATGAGGGAAGGAGACAGTATTTACCCTAGTGTGCACATGAAGAAAAGAAGTGTGAGAGAAGAAGTTCTGGAATGACTTCTCATTGGAGGTGGCCAGCTGGAACTTGTATTTTCTTTTTCAGAGCATTTACCACAATTCCCATGAAGTCAATTACAACTGGGAATGCTTAGCACTTCTGTAAATAAGGTCACAGGCCTCACGGTAGGACACCACATAGTGAGGACTCACACAGGGTTGGCTAGTGGCCATCTGTGCAAGCTCTTGCTGAAGCAGATTCCCTAGGGCTGCACAAGAACTCTGGTGAAAGAAGAGAAAAAACTCTAGGTCCCCAAGGTGTCATTCAGCTCCATCATCTTGAGGCACTCCTTTTATTTCAGCCTGCCTCAGATCTCTGCACACCTTTGACAATCTATTACTCGCACTGGCAAGCAAAGACAGCAGCTTTTTTGATTGCACCCTTATGATCTGACCCCTTTTGCACTGATGTTGTTCAGAGTTGAGTCAACGGACAGCAGTAAATAAGGGAAAAGGCTTCCCCTAGCATATTGTTGAAAACCGATGGGCGAATCATACCACCATATTCAAATAGCAAGGTCATCTGGTGAGAATTTCCAGACCATGGTCTCCAAGGCCAGTGGAGGGGAATGAGGGAAAAACCCAGAAGGTGATTTAAAGCAGAAGGTTAACTAAGCTGCATAGGTGACAGCTATAGGAAAGAGAAATAGGAGAATATCGGCTGTGCAGGTGCAATACCAGTGTTTCTGGACTGCTTTTTTGATTGCTTTCTGCATCTAATGCCTTCTCCCTGTACCCATGCTACAGTCTTCTGGACAGGTCCAGACTCAGCACGAGAATTAGAAGAGTGTTTGCACCATCAGACTGGTTGGGAAAAAAAGTCAAAGAATTGTGCCTCTTGTCAGCAGTATTGTCAAAGCATGGGCTGTACATTGATGTAAATGCAGACTTTTAAAATTCATTGCTCTGTGAGTGGAGCACTTTCAGAGAAGACACAGTTCCAGAATTTCAGCTGGGGAATAGGTCTCAGCGTTTGTTATAATGCTCAAGACAAAATTTTCAACAATGTGAAAAAAAGCCAGACTTACCAGCCCCAGGAAGATGCAGAATAGCTGAACTACATCAGTGTAGGCCACAGAATAAAGCCCACCCACAAGGGTGTACAGAGTTGCAATCAGGGCAGAAATGATGACTGAAATATTGATATTAATGTCAATGATCACACTTATTGTCGCACCTATGGGGGAAACAAACAAGCAAACAAACAAACACTGTGTTAGTATATGTCACAGAACAATAAGTCTCACCTCTGTTAAGATGCATATGCAGGTGCTGGTCTGCTATACAGTCCGACACTTTGCAAGAGCATGAAGTTGTTGCACAGTACAGGACTCACTGTTGACCCCTGGGCAGTCCAGTGGGTGACTGGCCACCAGCTGGACTCCACGCTGCTGGTCACAGCCCTCTGTGCCCAGCAGCTCAGCTAGTTTCCACACTTCCTCACTGCCCACTTACCTCATCTGCATTCTGTCAGTTTGTCTATGAGTATGCTATGGGAGATAGTGTCAAAAGGCCTTGCTAACCTGCATGTTACTTATATTATGTACTTGTAGGAACCATTCTTGTTACCCCTTATGGCCGAATTCAAATCCAGGTGGACTCTGGCTGTTCAAACCCATCCCTGTACACTCAGACAGCATCTCTGTATTCCTTTCAGGTCCTCTGTCCTTTCTTCTACCTCTTGGTTGCTTCCTTTTTATGTATGAGTATACCAGGAGCTCCTTTTTCCTCCATGCAGGCTTCCTGACTCCTTTGCTTGTTTTTCTGATTGTCAGGGTGGACTGTTCCTAGGTTTGGAGGAGGTGAACCCTGAATATCGATCAGTTCTCCTAAATCCCTGTTCTCCCCAGTGTCATCTCTCATGCGATTCCTCCAAGCAGATCCCTGAAAAGACCAAACTGCTTTCCTGAAATGCATTTCTGTGGTCCTGCCTTTTGCCTTTTCCCCTGCTCCCAGGTCTCTGAATTCTACAATTCCTGAACACTGCAGCCAGGGCTGCCTCCAGCCTTCACAGCCCTAATTGTTCCTTGTTTGCAAACATGAGGTTCAGCGTAACAGTTCTCTTTATCAGTTCCCTTCATTGGTCACTTACATCAGGAAATTGTCAGAGCACTCCAGAAATCTCCCAAATTGCTTGTGTGCTGTAGTGTGCTTCCAGCAGCACTCAAAGTGTTTATAGACTTGCCTTATATGTATTAGCTATTTCAAACAATTGCAGTACTTTAACACTGTTTAAAAAATTCCTCTACTTCTCATTAGGATAATTGAAATGAAATGGCGTGCATTAACTTTTAGTCCTTGCAGGTATGGCAGTACCACATAGCATGATGCGGTATATAAGACTTGCTGAGAGCTGTCAGATGGCTTTTTGTTGTACAGTGAGCCTTCAACATTCATGTGTTTAAGGACTGCAGGCTCCAGTCTCTTTCACAAGCCGGAAGCCCTGTCTTTCCCTTCTATAACCCTGCCAAGCAAGGAATCATGAGAAAGATCAACAAATGAAAGGTACTCAGCTAAATATTCATCAGTGAGCATAGGTGTGCAAGTCAGGAGGTGTAATATAGATGAGTCTATTCACCAAATAGTTAAAATTTAAACTCTCAGTGACCTTTATAGTCCCTGATAGTTTTTAGCTGTCAGCTGTTAATATAAAGATACAAGAAAGGCATGCACACCATTTGCTTTGAAGTATCACATATTGGCTTGTCCTCAATCAAAAAGAAAGTGTATTCCAAATACTCAGAGAGTTCTTCAAACTATTCAGCTCCTATCACCTCAGCATGTAGTTTGTTCTTAGTTGTTGAAGGGTTTTGTGATGAAATTGTGGTAAACAAGCTCCCCATTGCTTTGCAGTTCATCAGAGCACAGTTGGAGAGTACCTTCCAAGTTTATTTTCTGTTTAAAATAGCTTGTGCTAGAAAGCATTACCACATGCATGCTCACTATGAGTATGATTAGCTGGTAAAAGTCAACTACTGGTGCTTCAGCTCAAGGGCTTTCTCAGTTGTGGAAGGAATTGCTAAATTCAAACCTGAAATATAATTAAAACCCTGGAAACTGATTTATTTTTCAGGACTGGATGAGTAGCTGAGTGATTTTCTATTGAGTCATAGTTCCGCTAATTCTCTGCATCCTTTCTCGAAGCCTATGTATTTTCTTCATGTCGTAAAGTAGAAAGCCATCTAGAATACAATAATACTTACATTTATTTATCTACATTTATTTTCTTTTACTCCTATTATTTGTGCTATGGAAAGTTGTGTCTATCTAGGCCTCCTTTATGTAAAGAATTATTTTGTTCAGATGCATTGGCAATGATGTTTCATATATTTCAGAGATATCTTGACTGTCTCCTGTGGTGTCAGTGGTTTAAAAGCGAAGTTGGGTCAGCCCAGACATAAAAGGGGTACTTGCAATCACTCATGTCACCCTCACTGTTAAAGGAAATTTGTTGCTCAGTCTTTACATGCTGCTTTGACAAGGGACAACTTAAGGGTACTTGAAAATGAGCAGGTATCTTGCATGTCTTTCCATTACCAATAATCAACGAGGTACCATTAGTGGGTATGGCTACTGGTTACCATAGGTCTGAGACAACTGCCACACTGCATCATTTGGGTAGGATAATTAGCATTTGAAGTCAGCTTTTTAAAGCATTTCTGGTTTTCTAAATCCCTTACACCTACTGCAAGTTAATTTTTATAATGATAATTCCTTACCTAAGGCAGAGAAGATGGCAGCAGCCCAAAACATTTCTCCCATTAAAGCTGGAATAAACAGGAGCCCTCCCATCCTTTTTCCATAAATCTGCTGAAAAGGGTCTAGCATTGTCACATAGCCCTTGGATCGCATGGGTTTTGCAAAAAACAGACCACCTACAAAGAAAAGTAGCACAAGACACGAATTGCACCAAATGCACTGCCATTAAGGGGTGAAGCACTGATTGTCAATAAAAAGTACAAAAATATCAATATTACTGTGTTGTCTTTGTTTGTTTAAAAGAAATAAGTACAAATAAATAGCTGCTAGGAACTGTAATTTTGTATCTGTACACAGAGTTACATAAAGAAAACCACATCACTAATGTCTACGCTGTGATAATGAAAAATAAGTTTATTTTGTTTGGTTCAGTTTACTTGATTTGTCACTATGGATGTTGCCAGAGTTTTGTCTAATTTTGGATGAGCCTAATGGAACAGCTTTTCTACCTCATTCTGTTCATACATAGAGCAAAACCCAGTATGACTATGGGTCTTATTTTTCACATGGAGCTACGCTAAAAACAAAAATGTCTGGGATTCTCGGATCAGACATATGAGTTCACACACAGTATAGTGCACACTCAGCAAACCTGATCCTTTCAGGACAAATCAGATTTATAATGTATGCTTAAATCAACCTTACTACACCTGCAGGGTAGGTCAAATGCCTTCCAGGCTCTGCAGGTGTCAGGCTCCCTGAACATTTGTCATACACTTATTTGCCATACAGGAATTTTGATATTTCGCAATTCTGCTCTACCTGGCTTGCATATGTGCTGGATATGTATATAAATGTGCAAAGTCCTCAGAATTATAGCTCATTTCTAATATACAATCCTCAAATTCCTTCTTGTTGGGGGAAAAAAAAAAAAGAGAAAAAAAGGGTACATCTCAGAAAAGCTGAAACAGCCTCTCTATAGAAACTTGTGTAGTTAAGATCAGCATATCTATAGATAAGAAGACTTTTCTCACAGTAAAACTGCTGAAATGCAATATATAAGCTACACTCAAAAAACTAGAAAACCAGGCAGATCCTAATAAAATCAACTGTACAGTGTTTGGAGACCCTTAGTTAGGTTCTTCACAAGACAGGTTTTCTATTCATTGCGTTATACAGAAGATTTTCGAAGTTTCTCACTTGCCTTTTATCAGTGATATTTCTTCATTTCATAAAGTTCGCTGAACAGAAGGCACTTGCTTACCATTCGCAACTTAAACCCTTTATGCTATGCTGTCTTTAGACAGGTAGTTTGCAAGCAGAAAACCTCCAGCACTTTTTCTACTGTTTTTGCATTGTTCATGAATCTTATCCCTATTCTACTTGTTATACCTTCATTACAAAACAAAGCTAAAATAGGAAAAAAGGGTCACTGGTAGCATAGTCTGTTAGGCCATTCAAACATGTCTCAAGGGCAATAGGAGATATTCTAACCTTTAGAACTTGAAAAGTTAGAAAAAGTCATATACAGCAGAATTTGCTGGGAGATTAAATCAACCTTAACTCTTTTCAGTCTGAAGCAATAATCTTTCTTCTGTTATTCTATTATTCTATTCTGGTATTTATTTATTTTTTTAAAGGACAAACAACTTTCGCCTCACAAACCTGCATGTACAGATCATGCCTACACTGTGCTCTGCAGACAGATGTATGGTCACATAGTACAGACTTTTGTTTTTTTCTCTGCAGTGGCCTATGGTTATCAGTTCAAGGAAGAAGTCTGGATTTCTTTAAAAACAGCTGGAAATGAGGGAAGAGGCTAACTCAGCCCCTCATGGGCTATTAATTTCTATCAATTCTACAAAGCTTACAAGCCAGGAAGATGCTTGTGGCTATGATCCTAACAACCACTTAATGACACGGATCGATAATAGCCCTCATGGCCTGATAATGACATCAGCCGATCTCCAGGCAGACCTACTACTCCTGTTTTCCTTACAGGAAACAGAGCTGCTCTCACAGATGGGAACTACTATTGAAACTAGAGCTGGCCTGCTTACACCAGGGAGGAATTCACACGATGTAGAAGGTTTCCACCTGGGAATAGAGGAGAACCAGGGCGGGCCGTAGGAAAGCACTTCCAAGGAGAAACTGAGGAGTATAGGATGAAATTAAAANAAAAAAAAAAGAAGGGACAGACTATCTGGGAAGGCCACGAGAAAAAGGCTGAAAATAGACTGAGAGGCTAAGTATTACCACAAAGTTAATACACCAGTCATATTAGTAAAAGATGAAAAATACAGGATCATTTTAGTGAACATATTTTTTTTCTAAGCAGTTGCACCAGCACTTGCCTTAGGGACAGGATCTGTCCACAAACTGAAAGCATGCACTTGACAGCTTTGTGGAGCATTCATCATGGCTCACAAGCCAGTATTTCTGTTGTTAGCTGCTCCGTGCAGCTGGGACATGATGAGAGACTTTTTATTGCTATTGTTTTTAAGAAAAGTAAGGCAAATCTGAGCTTAAATTGTGGGAATTAGAGAACACAGCATTAAAAATTACAATGTTCTCTGTACTTTACACACTGACCCCTCACATGGAAGGATTCACTATTTGTGTTTTGACACATGGAGTTTTGTACAACAGTTAAAAGGATGTTTAGACCAACTTTACGGCAACAAACTGGTTCTGCTCCAGACTTCATGCTTAAAATTAGGAAAGCTATTTAGACTCTCACTGAAGATCTCTAAGGTGTAAGCAATTCCCTAACCTGCAAGGATATTTGCCACTCTTGAAGTCCAAGATTTAGAGGTGCCCTGACACTATCAGAGAATCTGATAGCATTTTCCACATCATTAAAGAAAACCTGAATATATAAAACAGTACATATAGTTAAGAAATGACCTCCCGCCAACAAAAACAAAAACAAAAACAAAAACAAAAACAAAAACCTACCACTACCACCAAAAAAAAAAACAGTTTACCTCAGTGTTATTTTACCAAACCTTAGTGGTGTCATTTCAGATTATTATCTTGACACCAGAACTGTTTAAAATCAAAGCCTACTATCTTTAGCTCCTTGCTTACCTAAGGCCAGACTAAGGGAATATCCGATAGGTGCCTGAGCCCAAGCTAGACCATAGCCTGGGACATACACAGCTTCTGCGGTCCCGTTGATGTAACCTCCTCCAACCCATGTGGCTGAAAAAGAAGAGGCAGAAAAATCTTTAATACACACAAAGAAGAAAAACCTCCCACACTGAAGAATGAAATTGTCATCATTTACAATACTGCTATTTTTATTACGTGTTCTATACAAGCACCAGACATGACAGCCTTCCCTAGAAGGTAGTTCTAATCCAAAAAATGTACAACTTCAGTACATGAAAGAGAAAACAAATGGACTATATATAGTCAGTAAAAATGTGAGGCCTGAGTTCCCCATTTTTACAATGAATTTAGCATATCAACTCACTAGTCGTTATCATTTTGTCAGTTCAAATGAATGAGAGGTGTAAGGAAGAGCTGAGGAAGAAAACATACATACAGTGATGAAGTTATCCCAGTTCAGAAAACTCAGAGCATTTAAATTAGACAAAAGTTTAATGAATACGTCTTTTACTAGGGTCTTCATGAAAAAGTGTGTTTGAAAACTCACTAAATTTTAAATTGTGGCTACATGAAGCAAATCTATTAAATTCTGATTTCCATGAACAGGGAAATCATCATATAGGGCTGTGATGGTTTCGTGCTGCTCTTTAAGTTTTAAAAATTGACTAATTTATCTTTGTGCTCGCTGAAGACATACGCCAGAACTGAATTGTAGTATCTGTAATACTTCTGATCATTCCTATAAAAAACAGTAGTATTTCCAAAATACTGAACTCAGACACATAATGAATTGATTCTCTGCCTTGAAGAAAAGGTTCTGCATTTGACAATTTTGGACCTAGAGTATGTCTGACAGAAAATCTCAAGCACACAAATTTATTGTGATTGAATCTGCAAGTCATTCATAATGAATTATGTAATGAAGTTTATCTCTTTGCAGATTCCATGCATTTTTTTTTTATTTTCTCTGATGTATAATGCTAAATTTTATGACCCTGCATCTGCAGTTTGAAGAAGGGCAAGCAGATAATTACATTTTCACAATGCTGTTTTGTTTTGCCTCAAAAGCCTTTGCCTTCTTACACAGCATGCGTAGCTCAGGCCTCCTGTGTAAAAACTCACAGCTGTAAGAAATTTATTTTCCTTACGCATTATTTGTGTCTAAGATAAACAAGTGGAGGTGAAACAAATAATGAAGATTTAACCAAAATTCTTAAAGAACTTCAATGGAAATCTAGCTGACCACTCTTCCACTTAAATGTGATACCTCTCAACTACTACTAGATGGTAGTTTTTAACTTGACGCTAAATTACACCAAGGCTTTAGAATCAAAGACCTCTGGCAAGTGGAGCACTGGGGAGGAAGACTGCAACAAAACAAGTGACACAATGTACCCTGTTATTAGTAGACTTTGGTGCTGAGACCTACTGTGCATTACAGAGAAGAGTGAGTGATGACCTTGTGGGACCACATGGAGGAGAAGGGTGGACATTCATCCTTGACAGGAAGAAGCAGGGATACAAAGCGTATACAGAAAATCATGAGATATTTGGAATTTTGTGCCTCTTAACTGTGTGAATGTAGTGAAGCAGGTGGGATATGATACTTTGGTTACCAGAGTCCCTGTACACCTGGGACAGGTGTTGCCTGTTGTGTCTCAAGCAGCATATACTTACAGAATAGGTTGTAAGCACCTGTAAACAGTAGCAAAAGTCTTTGAATAAATATTAAGAAAGGTATTTGTATTTCTCTCCTTCCCTGGAAAAAGCAGCAGCATGGATTCTCAGTGAATGTTACCCACTTCCAGGTAGGAAATGACATCCCACAGTCAAGGACAGATGTCCAGCAGAACTGCAGCTGTGGCACAAGAAGGCTTCAGTGTTCGGTGTCACTTTGCCTGGGATACCTGGGGATACCACTAAAAGTGCCCCTGTTCTCCAAGGAGAACTTGGATGCTGTGCCTATCTTCCCTGTTTTTTTTTTGTTTGTTTGTTTGTTTGTTTTTTCCCCTGGAAGTAACCAGGCCGTTTAACTTTGGATGTTGCAGGGGCCATTGCCCTAACCCTGGCCTGGGACAGGAACAATGCCCTACGGACAGGTATGGGTGAGTAGGCTGGCATGGAGGATTTAGCACTGATTTTCAATTTCATTACTTGTTTTCTTGACTGGGAATTTAAAAATCAGCTGCTGATCAATTTTTGACTCCTCTGCAACATCTGTGTGGGACCCCAGAGCTTCAGAAGGGTGTTACACACCTGTTTGTCAGGGGGTTACCGGGTACCTGGCATCAGTAAATACATTAGAAATAAAATAATAGGATATAGTAGGAGGAGATTTCATCCTCAGATATTAATTTTCTGATCCTCAGTTTGCTAAGCCACAATTTAAAGTTAGTTTAATACCTTTTTTTTTGGTGAAATTCTTTTTTTTTTTTTTTTTCTTGGGGTGTTGGTGTTTTTGTGTCTNNNNAAATCAGACAAAAGGAATATAAAATTTAATAATCTACAGAAACACTCATGTGGTAATCCATTTTAATCCTCTCTTTGCCTGCCATCTGAAGGACCCAAAAATGCTGCAAATACAACCATCCATTTAAGCAAGCACCCTAAAAATAATCAGAGAAATACTGAGGATATGGAGTGCAATTCTGCTCCTAGTTCATATGAGGAACACAGAAATACATTTTAGAATTCTTTATATATCTCGATACATATTAGTGGGGCAGATTTTCTGGCACTTCTTTGTAAATGATTCATTTTCTAACCACTCAAATTATTGAATCAACTCTTCATCTCATGTAAAATGAAATTCCTGACCTAGGGATTACAACAAACAAACAAACAAACAGAATATTGATAATATTGGTAATTCTTTTATTCTTGAGGAAAGAGACGAAGATCCATCCAAGTAAAACGAAAAATGAGGTCAATAGATTATGATATTTTTGGTTGCACTTGTGAGCATTTTGATTATGTCATTTCAAATATTTTCTTTGGGGTTAAATCCCAACCACCAAAATCAGGGTAGACTCAGGTTTGTCACAGGTATTACTTAAGAATTTCACCTCACAAATTAAGGAATACATTTTAACCATACTCATGCAAAAATGATACATGAATTAAAGTCATGCCTCCTGTGGCACGATGTTATGTGATTTTAATATGAGCTGTTATGATCCCCCCACAATTCAAGATTCTCACTCTGTTTTGGTAATCGCAGACACACTCGACCCTCCATAGGCTTCACGTTCAGGCATTTCAGTAGCAAGTTGGTAAAGCTGTTTCTTCAGGATCACAGTATCAATTGAAATATGTCCATAGACATTATTCGTAGGGAATCCACTAGCTTTTAAGCTTTTAAATGCCATTTAGAAAATCAACTAAATACTCAGGAATCTTCAATCCATCCTACAAAGTCATTATGTTTATGCTTTGAATTTGATTTTAAATTTATAGGCTAAGTTCTGTCATCCTCCGCACCAAGCAGCCCTAGAAGCCGCTGTGGTTTTTGTAGCTAATATACACGGAACATAGTAGAATTCATCTCAAGCAAGAAAGACAGAACTGAGCCTTATCTCATAACCCAAAGTGTTTCATGTACATATAAATAATGTCTTTTCTAGATATCTTTAAAAAAAAAATCCAGTTTTTCTTTTACAGGCAGGCTTTGCTTTATTAATTCTTATTAGACAACTAAAGCTGTAAAATCTAAAGAGTATGACTGACTAGCTGTACAGTTCTGCACCACGGTTGTAGGAAATCTAGATCTATCATTTTTAAAGAGGTAAATATGCCCTTGAATAAAGACCATTTATAAAAATGATTGTGGATTTTGATCAGCTTATGTTCACAATGGTTTTGTTACGGCTTTACAAACAGCGTATCCTGATCTACTCTCACTGAGACAAAACCCAGACTAGCTCTTGGTTCTGTAGGCTTATGCCCACGATACCTAGCTATCTCTGTGTGCCCGCTGTGGTTCCCCAAAAGTGAAAGTGGAATTTACTTGCCACTTCAAGCTTTAATTGCCACATTTAAAAGTGTGTGAACCCTGATGGTATAAAATCTTTGAGTGCTTTACCTGACCGAAGACTTTAGGATCAGTCTGATATTCTACCACAGAAATGAGATACTACATCATTTTCAGAGGTGGCATGAAATGGGATGAGCATGTGTGGGTGTGAATTGTGGTGGTTATAGAAATTGCCTGTAATATAGGGAGCCCAAGTTCAAGTTTAATCTCTTCTTCACTTTTTATGAAAAATATTCCTGCAAAACAGGATTAAGGAGACCAAATTTATGGCTTCTTCCACAGGCAAGGCAGTTGATCATAGCCATCTGTGCAGGGGATGTCCTGTTTCATCTGCTCTCTCCCAGTCTAATGATTACAGTTTTGCGGCAAGCAGTATCTTTGCCGAATGCTCTGCTTCAGTGCTCTTGAAAACACTTAATTCAGCAGGAAATAGTCAAACCAGCTCTTACCATGAGTAGAATATTGTCATGTCTGAAGCTTCAGTAGCTGATGGATACATGGCTACTGACGCATCAGATGGGCTCCAGTATGTTATATCAAAGTGGTAAAAGTAGAACATATGACTGGACTCAAACTTGAATGACTTTTACAAACATCCTTTACTCAGTATCTCAGTATTCAATCTTCCAATGAGCAAAATGACTCTGCAAGCAGATGGGGATTTCTCATGACTAAAGAACACAGAATTTTTGGCCCAAATTTTTATGCATGTTTTCATTATTAAAAATGTGAGAACAGAACAGGATAGATTAAACAAACAAACAAACAAACAAACCCCTATAGCCTGGATAAATCCAATCTGGGAATTCAAAGGGTTTTGCCAGAACAGAATTTAGAATATCCAAGAAATGAAGCTTAAAAAAAATAAAATTGCATAAATAAAAATGATGGACCAATTCACTCTTCTTATAATGTAATTTTGTTCCGATCCCATATGTTAGCTGACATTTTGGACCATATTCTGAATCTCATGTTTACCCATGTCAGTTATCTGCTTCAACTGGCTCTGGGAGTCATAAAGAACTGCTTACAAAATCATTGAACTCATTCTTCACCAAGGCTCTTCCTACTGACACCACTATTCACAGTAATGTATTATTTTGTCAAAATTCTGCAAAAGAAGCTAAAAGAATACACAAAGTAAGTGTGCTGAAATCACTGGACTGATTTATGCCATGTTTAAATTTATGCCAATTTTCTTTTAGAGACTTATTCTGAATTGATGCTACATCCTCTCTCCCCATCTTTATGCATATAAACTTTGCTTTACTCAGATCAGGCAAAAATATCTCATGATTTTGGATGTCTTTAACAAAAATAACAGTTATTATAAAATGAATTCTCTTATTATTCTAGGTAACTCCTATATTTCTGTCCCAAACATAAGTGATCTATAATCATACGTGAATATGAAAGCAATGAAGAAGACATGGAATATGTTCTTCCTGTACAATTTTAAACTATTTGTTGTTTTTATCTAGATGCTACACTTTGTTCCCTAAACAATGTTAGCAACAATTGGAAAAGAAAATATAGATATTTTCTCCATTATGTGTTATTTAGCATAGAGATTACAGTTCTTTTTCATTCTTATGGAAAGTTAACGAGCTATACACTGGTTAGAGATAAAAAAAAAGAAGAGTAAAAAAAAACAATTATTACATACCAGTCATTGTAAATCCACCAACTAGCAAGCCAATGTCTCTTCCACCGACTATAATAGCTTCGCTGCGATCTCCATCGCTGCCGGTGTTCTTGGTTTTCCAAGCAGCCCATATCCCAACGGCCAGGATAGCCAGGTAAAACACGACGATGGCCACCAGCCCCTCCACATGGAAAGGCATGTTGAAGTCTTGACTGTTTGTTTGATCGCTATTTCATTAAGACCTCTGGAGAGAATGCAATAATATGTCTGCTTTTAACAAACCTAGGAGGATGCTTTTTAGAATCAAACTATGAAGAAAGCTTGGGTGGTTATTGAAAAGGCTGTTCTGGTGAATTTATGGAGTGAGTATTTCTGATGTAACTGAAATTATGTTTACGTACCAATTAAAATGCCTGTGGAGCAACAACAAACAGTTGTAACCAGCGATTAGAATGGAAAATGAATGATGTGGCTGAAAGCTATGCAATTCTTAGAAATCAGTTACTGAACAAAGAATTATTTTAGTCACTGAGTGCCCACTGTCAGAACTCTTCAGTTAAGAAATAACTTGGTACGTGGAATAGTAGAGAAGCTCTTGGCCATGTGGTCCATTACAAAATTCTGTAGTCAGGAGACAAGCCACAAAGCTGTTTTAAGTAATGTAAGAACTGTAGAGGAGTAATAACTACAACAGCAAACGACATCTTTTGATGTGTTGGAATGCTAAGTCCTTTCCTCCTTCAGTCCTTGCCCGTATTTAACAATCTCCGCTTTCCCTTTAGTGACAGACTTAATTTTCCAGCGTCAGAAGTACCAACCAATTCGCATTCACAGTTTCAAGCGGAAAGCACAAAAAGCTGTCGAACGGCGGAAAACGCCAGCCACCCGGACCACCGCGGGGCAACACCCCGCGCCACCCACCCGGCCTCCCCCCCAGCTCCCTCCCGGCCCCTCTCCCCTCCGCTCCGAGCTCG
>VXAV01009155.1:475130-491114 GCA_013399715.1 Alectura lathami | reverse complement strand
AAAAAAAAGCCTTCTCAACTAACTTCAGACACCAACATCATAGACACCTTCATATGAGCTAGTCACTCCACACTGCCTTTCATAGGATCATAGAATCATAGAATCTTAGAATCTTAGAACCACAGAATCATAAAGGTTCAAAAAGACCTCTGAGATCATCTAGTCCAACCGTCAGCCTAACACCACTATGCCCACTAAATCATCTCCCTAAGCGCCATATCTACATGTTTCTTGAACACCTCCAGGGAAGGAGACTCCACCATCTCCCTGGGCAGCCTGTTCCAATGTCTGGCCACTCTCTCTTCTCTTGAGAAGTTTTTTCCCAACATCCAACCTGAATATCCTCTGGCGCAGCTTGAGACTGTTACCTCTCCTATCACTAGTTACCTGGGGGAAGAGACTGACCCCCACCTCACGGCAGCCTCCTGCCAGGTAGTTGTAGAGAGCGATAAGGTCTCCCCTGAGCCTCTTCTTCTCCAGACTGAACAGTCCCAGTACCATCAGCCACTCCTCATATGAGTTGTGCTCCAGGCCCTTCACCAACTTTGTTGCCCTTCACTGGACACACTCCAGGGCTTCAATGTCCTTCTTGTAGTGAGGGGCCCAAAACTGAACACAGCACTCATGGTGCAGCCTCACCAGTGTCAAATATAGGTGGGCAATCGCCTACCTGTTTGTGCTGGCCACACTATTCCTAATGCAAGCCAGGATGCTGTTGGCCTTCTTGGCCACCTGGGCACACTGCTGGCTCATGTTCAGACAGCTGTCAACTAGCACCCCCAGGTCCTTTTCCCCTGCACAGCTTTCCAGCCACTCTGCTCCAAGCCTGTAGCGTTGCATGGGGTTATTGTGACCAAAGTGCAGGACCTGGCTTTTGGTCTTGTTGATCCTCATGCAGTTAGCCTCAGCCCATCTATCTAGCCTGTCCAGATCCAGATCCTGTCCAATGAAAAGCAAATGCAGAAAAAAAAAAAATAATAATGCCGTGTTGTCCTCTCAACAACCTGCAGACAGCCTGAAAAGCAGTTCTGCTTCAGGAAATAGGAAGGATGCTCTAAACTCATCCTATAAAATGGATGAATGATGAAGACTGAAGGGGAAGGCTTAAAAAATGCTATCCAGCTTTAGGCCTCTGATAGAGCTACTTAAACCAGAAGTTTAGTTTTTACTAGGCTTGTATGCTACTAAGGAAGATAGATGTTTTCATCTAGAGATGGACTGGGGCATCTGCTGAGATCTCTCTCTGTCTCTGTCATTCTGATGACTATGGGGGAAAGTTTACATGATTATGCTTTTATGTGTGCACCTGCATTCACTGCCAAAAGTTATAAGGCATGTATTCCTTTTCACCTGCCTCTATGCCCACCTTCATCCAAATTATTTAATGAAAGATGATCTCAGCAGACAAAGACAAGATGCTTATTGCATAGTTCCAGCCTGTTAACTAAATTCCTCATATGCCAGAATGAAGGCCACGTAACTCAGAATTTTCAGCTTTTCTTCTGGCAGTAGGGCAATTTCTCTGGTGTATTCATCCACTCCCTGATGCCATGAGACTCTGTTTAAAACCAAAACCATGTGTTGAAGGACTGAGGCATATGTTACCATGAGTACACTTTGCCATGGTTGCCATAGTCAGGATCACTTATTTATAGTGTCAGAGTCATAGATGTTTAACTATTGCATGTTATACTTAAAACTGGAAATCTACTGACAACTCAAAGTAGAGGAAACTGATATATACTTTATTTATTTATTTCCCCCCCCGCCCCCCCCCCAATGGAAAAATTCCACNCCTTCCTTTCGTCCTTCCTGCCTTCCTACCTCCCTTCCTTCCTTCCTACCTTCCTTCCATTTATAACATCCTTCCTTCCTTCCTTCCTTCCTTCCTTCCTTCCTTCCTCTCCTCTCCTCTCCTCTCCTCTCCTCTCCTCCACTCTTCCCCTTTACATGATTCTCTTTGTAACAATATTATTTTCTCATTACAGGATAGGGCATAGCTGTGTTGTAACAACAGCAGATTAAGAAAAAGCAATGGTTGCAATAGCTATATTTTAGTTTTCTGCTACATTGCTTCAGGGGAAATAGCTGGTGACAATCTTTATGTCTAGATGGCATCTCACTCTTCAGTTGTCAGCCTGTACGGAGTGGCCATTTTCTCCTTTTTTTTTCATCCCACTTTGTTATTCACTCTTTTTGTTCTTAGTTTGCTAAGCAGATTAGCAGACCATGGGAAAATTCTTACTTTATGTGATAGGGCCTGCAACACTTGAAGTTAACTTGATGAAGTAAAATGGTATTATACTGCCCTATACTGCATTATGTAGGTGATAGATATTTTCTAAAAAATGAGCAATTATTTATTTACGGTTTTCCTAAATATTAGCCAAGCACAATATATTGTTCAGTTATCATTTACAATTCAGTGCCCTACATAATTTAAGGACTAACATATTGCCACTCAGGGAAATGAATACTTGTTATTTTTTAAGCCTGTAGAACTCACATCTCACACTTGTCAGACTCTGAGTATGCAAACTGTCTGAGGTCTGGGCAGATGTGTAGGTGCCATGATGGGGCACAGCAAAAGGAAAGAATCCGTCCTCAGGCAGTCCAGACACAAAGAAGAAATAACATGCCTGGATAGTTGATATACCTCGGTACCTGTCAATACCTTACCCATCCTCCAGGACAGTAGAAAAGGTAATCAACTACTTCTTGCCCTGGAAACCCAACCTGTGGGGCATGGAGGTGACATCAAACTGTGAGTATGATGTCTGAGCAGACATGTGATTCGGGCTACAATCTACCACACGCCCAGCAGCAGAGTTCAGGAAGACTCTCACTGCTGTCTCTTGCATGCATTAATAGTTATTAGTTATTAATTAGTTAATAATAGTAAGGTGGCAATGTTGTTGTAAATAAAGTTGTTGTTTTCTTTAAAAGCCAAAGAAGTGGGAATTTAATGACTTACTTTCTTCTTGTAATTTTCAGTGCATTTTGATGATAACTACAGTAAAAATACTGTTTTTTTTTTTTTTTTTTTTTTTTTCCCTGAAAAAGAAAAACAGAATCCCAGCATTTTCAAATTGATATAAAGCTAAATTGCAGTAATTAATCACTGAAGTATGACCCTATAGGAACAAAGAAATGTATATAACCATAAAGACAATGACTTTTTCCAAAGACTGAGCAAAATCATTGTCAGCAAGGAAATTACCACATACAGATCTGAAGCTGACTTTTTCAGCTTTCTGTCCCTCACACTTTTCTCCCCTGTTATTTTCCCCTTTTTCATGTTTTGAAAGGGCTACATAGAAAATATAGCTCATTGTTAAATGATCTGAGAAAACAAGAAGAAAAGAGAAAAGGGCCACGTAATTTCACTTGTATAAATCAGCTAACACATAGACAATAACAAAACAATCCACTGGGAAAACAGAAGCTGTGATAGTAACACAAGTTGTTATGTTTATATCATTCTCAAAATTTGAGATGCATACATATTTGAAGGGGAGATATTAACCAAAAGATTACTCAAATAAATTTACTTATAGATGAACTTCTATATATGGCTATAAACCAATGAAATGCTGAACAAAAATAACAATCCTATTCCTCTATGCACAATTTGTAAATCTTAGCAGATCCCTGTTTTCCTATTCAATTACAATTTTAGGTTAGATCTTTCACTGCTCTGAATTACCGTGCTTCCATGGCATTTGTGGTACTTCATTGATGTGCATTACTGGAAGTTTAGGTTCTCCATGTACAGTTTGGTGATGGTAAAGATATCAAAATAAAATTCTACAGATGAAGTTCTATGTGTGTTTGAGATATGAACACACACTGAGAAATGTAAACTTTCCTGCATCTTATGAAGATATCAGAAGGAAGCAGTCAATTTTCAAAGCATAAAAAGATTATGGTGTATTTCTATTTGTAAAGGTATGTTTACAAGGAGATATTCCAAGAGGCCATTTAGTCTGTTCCCCATTCAAGTTGAAGTTTTGGCTTCTGAATTGGCAGGCATTTTCTGTTAACCAAAAATGTTCAAAGGAATTCAAGTACTTCTTGGGTCTGGCTTCTTCAGAGGTTGTTTGATACACAGATCTGGTCAAATTTGGTAGCAGCTTACCACATTTTGTGTTCTCGAAGACTGTATTGATTAAAGTAAACTTTCAAAAATACCCTTTCATATTAAATGCCTAGCATCCACAGATTTCAAAATTCACTCACTCTTTCAAGGTTTGACTCAACTAAAGAGAACACTTTAATATAAACAGAAGACCCACTGGAGATAGTAAATACTATGCTTAAATTTAAGAACATAAAATCACAGGAAAAATTATGGCCTTCCATTCCATGCCCTGCTCCAAGGTAGGGTTAATTATACTTAGATCTCCTCTGAAAAATATTTGGGCAAGACTTTCCTAAGGATCTGCCAATGACAGGACAATCTCTACATGCAGGCAATTCCAGGGCTTGTCTTTACTGTTACAATCTGTTCTCTAATATCTATCTGTAATCTTCATTTTTGTTATTTAAATATATCAATGCCCACCATTGAAAAGGATGTTCTTCCTTCCAAAGATAGCTTCATGTACTGTAAGGTGGTTATTTCCTTCTTTTATAATGGTTTTAATTTATGTTTATATTCTTCATAAGTAATGTCATATGACCTTCGGTAGTTCTCTGCTTTTCTCCCTTTGATGGGTTCACATCTTCCTCAAAATGCTGAGTCCAAAGCCAAACGTCATACTACAGTAGGGTTTCTATCAGAGGTGAGTATATTGGGTGGATTACTTCACTATTTCACAGGTTGTAATCTCTTTCTAGTGTTTACCATAATGGTGCTTGATCATTCTCCGCTGCATTGAGTGCTTATATGACTTGCAGTTGTTTTATTATTTTGTTTGTTTTGCATTTTTCTTCTTTGTTTTTGCATTCGTATTTATTTAGACAGTTAAATTTAAGAATTTAAATATCTGCCATATTGAATTCAGTATCAGTTTTGTTATTTATTTATTTATTTATTCAGTGGACCCTAGAATTGGTCAAAATAGCCCAAAGGAAGTTAAAGATAAGAGCATTCCCTTCAAATGTAATAAATGTTAAATGTTTATGAGTAGCACATATGTATATACATTTCAAAGAAAGCTACTCATTTACATTCAGTAGATAGATGTTGTTATTCTAGATACGCTTTATAAGCCTCAAAAGTAATACAGATCTCAAAAGAAGCAAGTAGGAGTTGCCTCATTTCAGTCAGAAAAAAAAATAAGTCATGAAAGGGGGTTGTATTTGGCTGAGAGCAAGAGCAGTGGAGTTGTGAAACGTGAGAGAAGTGTTCTGCATTTTGAGAATACACATGACAAAATACAAAGAAGGCAACTGACAAACATATGCTAGTTAAAGATGATCAGTAAAGGTGCATCACTAATAGCAATTGCCAACTATTTTGAAAATGGTCCTTTAGCATATTATATCATAAATATTTCTCAGTCAAGAAAACTAACCTGGTAATTGTAGCAGGAAAGCTCAAGTGACAAAAGATAACAACAACAACAACAAAAGGTAGGTTATAATTGTTTGATCTCATAGAAATGTAACAGTTGTCCATTTTGAAAACAGACTGTCAGGAAAATATTTCCTAAAATGGTTAAGATACACTTGATGGTTCTCAAAGTCTTTGAGATATTTTATTCTTCACAATGAAATATGCTTACTTCATTTTAGTGAGATTGAGAATCAATAGGAACATGCATCAAGTTATATATCCAAGAATTGATCGTGGTGATTGTTTAAATTCTAATTTATGAGAGCATTACAAGGAAATGCATTTTATAACAAATGGTCTGACTTCCTGGCATCTTTAACACTTCCCAGTGAACAAGCTGTACAAATGGAAATGGCCTTATGGACATTTAAGGTAGATACTCTTATGAACTTTGAAACAAACACAGCTAAGTTTTCATCAACCACCTGACTGCTAGAACTCTTCCATCCTCTAAAGGAGGCTTACATTCAGCTGCCAACATGCAACATGCCTATCTATGCACATGGATCATCATATATGATCATGGAACATCATATTCATATTGCTTGTTTCCCATTACTGTGCTGAACCTACCAGTTAATACGTCCCACCTCTTCTGGGTAGTGCTGCATTTAGTGAGAAGGAGCTAATGAGCAATACTGTAATGTAGATTTTAGAGCAGTTGTAACAGGAAAGAATCAGACTGAGTTGAAAGCTTGTTTTACTTTTTAAAAAATCACTTCTTGCTCTTCAGCTTTTTAATATTGTCTGCCTCTTTTATTTATTTATTTATTTTTTCTCTAGAGGCGTTTTATTCAGGAAAGCAGAACACACTCCCGTTAGCAACATGTTCAGTCAAGAGAATCTGTGAAAATATATCTGTTGTATTAAAAATACAGATAAATATTCCCATATTTTCTTCGTAGGCGATAAAAAAGAGCAGCTGTACTGCAAAACCTCATGCTTTGCAGAACACAGTCCATCAGCAGAGACATGTGTTTTGGTTCATCTGAGAGAGAGAGGACTATAAATCAGTGGCTGGTAATAGGTACTGTCTGGGAAAGCTCTGCTCAGCAGCAGAAGGATGGGGGCATGGGGGGAGATCACAGCAGGAGAACAGCTTCCCTGCCCCCCTGTCATTCCTTGCCTGTGCCCCCACTGCCATACGCTCCCTATTTCATCTTCCTCCCTAGTCAGGACATCTTCTTCCAGCCCTCAGTGAATCATAGAATCATAGAATCACAGAATCATAGAATGGCTTGGGTTGGAAGGGACCTCAGAGATCATCTAGTTCCAACCCCCCTGCCATGGACAGGGCTGCCAGCCACTCGCTCACTAGATCAAACTGCCCAGGAACCCATCCAGCCTGGCCTTGAACACAGCCAGGGATGGGGCATCCGCAACTTCTCTGGGCAGCCTGTGCCAGCACCTCACCGCTCTCTCAGTGAAGAATTTCTTCCTGATGTCTAACCTAAACCTCCCCTGTGCAGCTCTCACTTATCCAAGCAGAGATGTCTTTGGCTCATTTCACTTGCCTTTGCTCCAAGCAGAAGTACTGCCCATCCCTTTCTTACCTTCCACTTCCCTGAGCAGGCTGGAGTTACTTTACTTACTGACACCGTATTAGAGAGCTGCCCGTCTACTAATAGGTGCGAACTCATCACCTCTGAAATCCTTGCTGCTTTCCTTTCAGAAACATGCAACACTCAGCACAGGTGAGAAAGAGTTCCTGAGTATCATAAAATGGTTTTCTAATGGAGGCATAGACCTTGTATGTGGTAACTAGGATTTGACACTGCATCTGATTGTATATCTGCTTTATATTTGTGGAGGTGCAAAGCTGCTAAAAGAAGTGTGATTAGCACCCAGCAAGGTAAATTCAGGTGCCTTCCAGAACTCCACTGGGATAATTCAGCTGCTTTCAAGACCCACAGACAAATCTCTCTCCCATCTGCGATACTGCATCTGGGTAACATCTGCCACAAGAAGCCCTGTGGGGGGGGGATGACTCCGTTGGAATCTGTAAGCCTGGAGTATTTGGAACAGGCTGCCCAGGGAGATGGTGGAGTCTCCTTCCCTGGAGGTATTCAAGAAACGTGTAAATGTGGCACTTAGGGAGATGATTTAGTGGGCATAGTGGTGTTAGGTTGACAGTTGGAATAGATGATCTTAGAGGTCTTTTCCAGCCTTTGTGATTCTATGATTCCATGATTCATCCATTTCCCAAATTTCTGGAAAATGAAGTTTCTTTGTAGCTAGACGGTTATTTCTTCAACACCTTTTAGAAACGCAAAGATGTTTTAGAATCTTCTCCTTCCTTCCTTCCTTCCTTCCTTCCTTCCTTCCTTCCTTCCTTCCTTCCTTCCTTCCTCTTTTTTTTTTCCTCGGGTATACCTCCTGCTAGTCATGAGTCTCTTGATGCAGCCCAGGATGCGGTTGGCCTTCTGGGCTGCAAGCGCACATTGTTGGCTTATGTTGAGAGAAACATCTCTAGTTGATGTTTCTGACAACAGATGGATTATGAACAAATACACTTATCCAGTCTATTTTGTCTTATGTTCAAGATAGAGAATACAACTTTGGTCCACAAGTCCTGATGTTACGGTGTTTTTTAAGATAAAGCACTGAGTGTTAGAAGTTTTTAGGAATGCCAGTCTCCTGCATTAAAAGTACTGAGTAATATAAAACATTCAATGCTTGGAATGAGATATTGCAGTTTGACTATGACAGAGAAGAGGTAAATGGATTGCGCTGAAGTGTTTATTTTAATGTTTGCCTGTCTTCTATAAAAACATTGGTGTGTTTCAGGCATTTAAACACACAAACGTGAGTTATACATGTGGACTGTGAAATACTGTATTTCCATAACATCTCTGAGGTAGTTCCATGAAATTTGCTTCAAATATTGGCAGATTAGGCCCTGCAAGGTGCAGCAATAAAGTACTGGAGGCAGTGGAAGCAAGCAGATGCAATTGGAGATGCTGTCACAGATCCTTTCATCCTGCTGCCAACTTGCATTTTGGACTCCTAATAATTTATTTTTATGCTATGTTATTGGGAAGTGATGTTGCAGCATGATGTCTGCAGAGGTCAGCTATGCATCTATGGTGTTGAGCCTGTGGTCAAGGCAGGTCTGTTATCAAGGAACACACCACTGTGTCCAGTCATACCTCAAACTCCTCCGGGAGTAGAAAAAGAAGGGAGCGCTTGAATGGTACAGTGACTCCAGACCTTTTGTGTGGGAAGAGACACTTGTGACTAGTAAAGATTACAGCTGAGCATGCAATGTCTGCCAGAGTGTGAAAAGCCCAGGATTAGCTAAGGCAATTACTCACCAGCAGCTCCCACAGCTTGGGGAAGAGGAGCTGCTCCCACAGTGTCATGCAGCAATAACCTCCAAGAAAGCTGTAGGGAGACAAAGCACTTGTCTCCTCTCCTCAGAATTTGGTGGAAACAAGGCTGCCTTCTCCTGAGTGGAGGCAAGGATGGGAAGTCTATGCTTTAATTCTCTTGCCAGAGGTCACAAGATAGCCTCAGGTAACTTCTGCTCACTCAAAGAAGTGCACAGAGAGGAGGGATACAGTTTTCAGTCCCTCCTCCGGCCTCTTATTTAGAAGATGTACTGAGAGAAATCGGTCCTGTCATCCAGGTTTTTAAGCCCTTTACTCCCATTGTTAATGGGATAACAAGTTCATAAAGACATGCTCTATTGTATCTTTCTGGTGGGGTAATGAATACTGTGGTATGTGAAGACTGCAGAGGTTCTCTTATAGGCAGTTCTTGCTCTTTTACTAAGGCCATTTTCAAATGGAAAGCATGCAACAAATTTTGCCTGCTTTGTGAAAATATTACAAAACTTAGACCACGACTAACTTAATGGATAGTACACACAACATTATTAGTGAAAGGAAATTAGTCTAGACTTGATTACAATGTGCATTTATTAATCTGTATTGGAGTGGATAGAAATGTGTACTTGGCAGGACAGAAGCATCAGAATGTTCAGCAAGTCATGGAATCACAGAACCATAGAATGCTTTGGGTTGGAAGGGACCTTAAAGATCAGCTAGTTCCAAGCCCTCTGCCATGGGCAGGGACACCTCCCACTTGACCAGGTTGCTCAGAGCCCCATCCAGCCTGGCCTTGAACATTTCCAGGGAGAGGGCATCCACAGCCTCTCTAGGCAACCTGTGCCAGTGTCTCACCACCCTTACAGCCTAAATCTCCCCACTTCCAGTCTGTGGCCATTACCTCTCGCCCTGTTGCTCCATGCCCTTCTGAAGAGTCCCTCCCCAGCTCTCCTGTAGGACCCCTTCAGGTACTGGAAGGCCGCTATCAGGTCCCCTGGAGCCTTCTCTTCTCCAGGCTGAACAACCCCAACTCTCTCAGCCTGCCTTCGTAGGGGAGGTGCTCCAGCCCTCTGATCATCTTCATGGCCCTCCTCTGGACCCCCTCCAACAGCTCCATGTCCTTCTTGTGTTGGGGATCCCAGAACTGGACGCAGTACTCCAGGTGGTGTCTCCCGAGAGCAGAGCAGAGGGGCAGAATCATCTCCCTCGCGCAGCTGGTCACACTTCTCTTGATGCAGCCCAAGATGCGGTTGGACTTCTGGGCTGCAGGTCCCCTGTCTCCTAGCCTAATGGCAACTGGCAACCATTTACAACAAAATAAGACAGCATAAGGGATAATTGGGGAAGATTTTTTAGCTTCCAACTCACAATTCAAGTTTAACGTGAGTGGAAATTATTAACATGTTGCAAAAACTAAGTGTCTTTTAAGAACGAGCTGGTGCTCTCAGTGTAAAACTTCACTGACCTCAGAACAAAACTGCATCCATACATAGCCTGCTACTGAAGATAGGCACTTGCTTCCAGTTCAGCTTAGACAGTGTTACATACTACTCATCGTGGGTTTTGTACATATCTCAGGAGCTCTTTACAGGCATGGACACCTCATTCAGGACAGAGTGGATTTACTGTTAGCTGTTCCATTGCTACTGCTTACTGACATATCTTGCCTCACTGGTAAACCTGAGGCAGCTTTATCTCACTTTCTCTGAGGGATAAGCTACCTCAGTTATTTTGCAGTAAACACAAGCAGTTACCACAGTGGAGCTGACATGTAACAAATCAGTATCTTACCGCATGCAGTGCTATCTTATTCTTGTGCACATAACCAAAACAATATATCTGCTGCCTGTCATGCCTTCCTTTCCCTCGCAAGTGACTTCAGTTTTGGCAGAGACACTGTTACTTGAAGGATGTATTCAAAGGTCATATCTTGCTTCCCTGATAGTGATCTCTGCTCTGTTTGTTTACATGGTTTATCTCTCTCTGGAGTTGAGAGAATTTTACATTGGCATAGAAGAGAAGGGAGAACCAGACTTGTTCTTTCTTTGACAGAGCCATGGAAGGAACCACAGCAAACCTGCACTGGTGCTGTTATACAGGTGAGGCTTGCTGTGTGGATAAATACAGATGTCTCATTTCCAATGCTGCCAGTTAAAGACCTTTTACAAATTCAAAACTCACAGAAATGCCAAAAGGAAAAAATAGATGGCGGGTCAGAGCTGGCTGCGTCAACAAACAGCTGGAAGCCAACTGGGCAGGAGACGTGGCTACAGTCATGTCCAGAGACCTGTGGTCATTTGTAACAGAGGCTGGTGGAGTTCTTCTAGCTCCCTGTAATTTAACAGTTTTTGATGAAAGTTGAAACAAATTTTCGACATCACAAGTATACATTTATTTCTGAGTATACATCATATTTATCTGAATTACAAATGTAAACATAAATTTTTCATATTTCTTTCACAAAAAAAGTTTACACGTGTGTAATATTATTAATAGGAGTTTCGTAAGACTCTCCCCAGGAATATTGTGGGAGTTCATCTCCAGCCATTAGTCAGACATAGAAGATCAGAAATTAGAAATGAAAAATCTTAGCTGTGAATCCCAACCAAACAAATGATAAACAACTTGCCCTATTATTTCAGATTTGAAAGAAAAAAAGAGTTTGGGAAATGCAAAGGGAAAGACCATCAAAGCAGTAAGGTGAGTTGCCTATCCTGTTTATTTTATGACAAAATTTAAGACTTTTATAGCAAGGCATAAATAATAGCCTACTATAATAAAATATAAAATACTTCGTAGTGACAAAAACACAAGTCATATTAAACTAAGCATTTAAAGAGAAAACAGAGATTTTGATGTAAGGCTATATAAAGTACTTATAAATGATGTGTCGTATGTTTAGCTATCTAAACTTCAATATCTACACTTCAATATCTACACTTTAATATCTAAAAATAAAGGATTAGGTCATGAAGAATAATTAATAATGAAGCAAAAATTCCAAAACAGCCTGAAACTTGTGTTCCCCATTCTTTATCAGTTCTTTTGAGGCAAGCCGAGGAATGACAGATCTGTCTGAAAGAAGAAAGGAAAACAGCAAAAGGAGGAGCAGGAATGTTAAACAGCAAAGCCCTTGGGACTGAAAGAGCTTCCCAGAAAGGAGACTGGGGAGAGGCTGAAAGTACAAGAACTCTAGGGGAGGCAGTGATGCTGAGCTTGGAAACATGAAGCTAATCCATCTGGAAAAAAAATTAATATGATATGCATGAATGCAATGACAGGGAAAACCTCTGGTGCAGTAATGCTAAAAGGAAAGAGGGTGTACAGGTATTTACAATACAACACAGCTTAAAAAGAAAAGACTAGTGGAACATGCAGAAGGGTTGAGGGGAAAGGGGGAATTTCAGATCATGTATGAGGTGGAATGTTGAAGAAAAGTTCTCTTGGTTCTAGGATTTGTTTGTCACACATGGTTAAAGTCATTCCAGAGATGAAAGGGACTTAAGGAAGGAAGGAAGGAAGGAAGGAAGGAAGGAAGGAAGGAAGGAAGGAAGGAAGGAAGGAAAACTTTGTCTGAAGAGGGGGCTTAACAGAAAAACAAATAGCAATTTATCTGACGTGTGAAGAAGAAGAACTGATTATTATTTTACATTAACCAACCAAATAACTTTAGAAGGACAACCAGAATGTTTATTGACTTGATGTATTTGAAGGGAGAATAGTGAGTCATTCCCCATGTGGAAGATGGAAAAAGAGAGTGAGAAAGCAGAGTAATAATAAAGGAACAATATTAGAAAAAGCAATTGTCTAAAGCTGTGCTTAAATAAGAAAGGAGCTGTGAAAGGTGTTGAATGGTCAGACTTCAAAGGATAAAACTCAAATCAGTGGCCTGGACAGGTTTGGCCAAATACTGTCTGAATCACTTAGGCCTTTAGGGTTTTAACACAGATGACAGGAAAGAAACAATTTCACCCTCCACTGGTGAAAGGGGCAGCACAGTAGGCAAGGGCAGCTGTCCCGCTGGGAGCTTCTGCCTTGTATTTCTCCTTCAGCCAGACCTTAACCTTACACAGCTGAAGTGCAAAGCCCCTCTTCTGATGTGCAATACCACATTCTGGAAATACTCCTTCAGCCTCACCCTCCGTCTGTGACCAGCCCCTCAGTTTTGCAGAGCAGGAGGTCATGTGCTCACAGATGGAGAAGTGATGTTGGGTGAGGGGCCTGTGCTTAGAGGTCCCCTTCCCATGTGCTGTGTACTGTTATGGCCCCTGAAGTGTCTCCAGATATGAACAGCCAAACACGTTCTCTGCTGCGGGACATAAAGAGGTTCTGCCTTGCTTGTTGGAAAAGATGATGCTGGAGAAAGCCTTGGGGATCTTCAGAATCTGCCTGGACATGGGCTTGGGCACGCTGCTCTGGGTGGGTTGGACCAGATGGATCCAGAAGACCCTGCCAACCTCAGCCATTCTGTGGTCCTGTGATCCTGTGAGAGGCTTGTAGCTAAGCTGGGAAAACACTGATGTACACAGTGTTAATCCATTCTGAAAATAAAAGTACGGCTTCACAAACAACCTACTTACCTGTGGACAGGAGGGAAAACAAACCCATATTTGTCAAAAGAGCTTAATGTTGTTAAGCAACTTGTAGTCTTCATTTGCTGTCAGGCAATGAAACACAGCCCACAGGAGGCAACTTTATCCCCCTCTTTTATTAAAGGTCCTATACAGCCATAGGGGATGCTGAGAGAGGGAGCAGGGGTGAGGAGGGCAAGCAGGGTGCTGCCCCCCCGGCCCAGTTCGGCTCGCACAAGAGCGGCAGCTCCCGCTCTGCTGCTCTCAAGTTCGTCTGCCGCAGAACAAGAAGTAGCAGGGTTCCACCTGCCGGGCAAACAGTTAAACCAATTGCTTGTGAAACAGGGGTGAAGGCTTCCATCTGCGATTGTGTGCTTTCACTCGTGTGAGGCAGACGGAGACCAGAGACACAGGTCTAACTTCCTTGCTACCCATCCCCAACAGCAGTCGTAGCTGCATACAGGGGGTTTGGATTACTGTAATGTTTCCTCTTGCAGTGATTTTCTCTTGAAGTTGGTAGATTGGTATCAGAGATTTCTAGATTTCCTGATTAGTTACAGACCTAAAAGCGATCAGCTCAAATCTAAGTACTTGTAAGAAGAATTCTGCTCTGCCTACTCTGCTGGCTGCTGAATGAAGTACTATAGCTCTTAAGGAGCCTTCTCCCTTGTGACTAAGAGGTGCTGAGAACTGCAGGGCACAGGATGTACGACCAAATAGAAGGATTTTTCCATGTGAGTCAGAGCTAACCCAATGCCCCAGCATGGAAATATGAGACACTGTTTATTATTCAAGTGTCAGAGAAAACAGACTTGTCACTTTTGGAAGCTGAGACTTTGAACACAGATAAGAAATTACAGCTTTTTGGTCCCCTTTCAAGTGTTGCCCAAAACACCACTGCAAGTGAACTTCTTGCAGATCCTACCTCATCTGATTCAGGACCTCAACTGTTGACACAGTTTAGAAAACCAAGACGCACTTTTTTGCCTCTTTTTTTTTTTTTTTTTTTTTGTCAATTTTTGTTCTTTGCCTTTGGACATTCTGGGGCAGGTGTTGCCTCAACACTGAAGATCTGAGCTGCTCCAAGCCCTGCTACAACACTGGCAATGCCAGCTACAGAAGCTTTTCATCATGGGACCCTTCTGAAAGAAAGAGGGACTGTATATAACTCTCTAGGTACATATTATACACACATAATACATATAACATGTAATGGTAACACTATTTCCACTGATTTTTCACCAAGTTTCTTGTCTCCTTTGGAATATTGAATTGGGCATAGAGTAGAAGATACTGGAAAATGGTGTAGAGACTATTAGGAAGTCACTGATTCACTTTTTCTCTCTAGTATGTCTATTCTGACAATACACTCTGAAGCAGAGCACACCAGTAACATCAACCAGTAACCAAGTTTCTGCCAAATCTTGTGCATGTCAGGAATACATGGAGCAGTTCAATAAAACAACAACAACAACAGCAACAACAAATCCACAAACAAACAAATTATAAAAAGATCAATAATGCTGGCAAGTGAGTCTTCTATGTTTGTAACACTGTAACAGCACCAGAAGGAAAAAGCAATACCAGTCTGTGGAATGCAAATCTGTAGCAGTCAAGGATGCAGAGTGCGTAAACAGTGTCTAGTTGCCTAGGAGGACTGATTAGAAGCACCACTTGTCCTTCAAGGAGCCAGCTAACATATAACAAATCTCCAGGCTTAAATGGATTCTTTTTACAGGTTAACCATGATGTAAAAGTAGCATTCGACTTCTCTCGTTGCCCTCTTGGGACTCGTTTTCTCACCTGCTATATATCAATCACACACTTGAGCAGGGAGAGAGATGCCACCTTCTGGAGCTGGTTAAGTGTTCCCCCTTGATTTCAGATTTATTATCTCAGCAATATACTGCACTTCTGTGGGATGCAAAGGGAAAACAAAACCTCCTCTGCACAGCACTGCTGGGACATGATTGATGAGCATGCATGTTAGACTAACAGCTGGTGACTCAGTGCTTAAAGGAAGGAGCAGTCTAAAATGCAGAACTGAAGCTGCAGATCTGGGCAGACATGTGAACTCATGTTCACATGTGACATGTGAAATACTATTTCTGACAAGGTGTTGTGCCAGAAGATTGTGTAAGCGGGGTGTAAATAATTGCGTGGGTTGCTGGTCTCCGTGCTGCTACTTTCTATAATGCAAAATTAATGGAGATGCAGCTAACAGAGGGACCCGAATCCAAACATCCTCCAACAACTCTTCAGAGTGGAGTAACCATATCCCATTTACTAGCTGGATTTAAGGCAGGACTGACAACTGCTGCCTAGATGCTATCACCAGAGTTCATTAATTCATCCATCTTTCTTAAGTTTTGTTAAGACAACCAGCCACCAAGTGATTTTTCCTTTCTTTCTTTCTTTCTTTCTTTTTCTTTCTTTCTTTCTTTCTTTCTTTCTTTCTTTCTTTCTTTCTTGCTTTCTTGCTTTCTTTCTTTCTTTCTTTCTTTCTTTCTTTCTTTCTTTCTTT
>VXAV01009155.1:451529-473848 GCA_013399715.1 Alectura lathami | reverse complement strand
GCGGCGCTGCCCCCGCCCGGCCTCGCCTTCCCGCTCGCAGCCCGGGGCTGGGATGGGTGCCGAGCGCCGGGCCGGAGCCCTGCCGTGAAGTTCCTCTTGGCAACCGGCTTGTTGAACTCTCCCCGTCTACCTGTTGCCGCTAAAAGAGACGCGGAGGTGGCTCCTGCAAAAGCGTTTGGGAGGCAAAATATACAAAATGCAGTGTCGCTGCGTACAGTGTATGAATCCTTTTGGTAGGCTGGCAGCGTGCCAGATGCTGGGATAATTTCTCCCTTATTCCTGCTAGGGAATTTGTATGGTGCTTATGAAAGGAGGAAGTTTCTCTTCAGGCCAGGCAGAGAGCTGGCATCGGCAGTTCACATTTCCTTGTGTTGTTTTGCCAATGCCATCAATCTACTGCACCCTTCACAGAAGCGAAAGACAATCTAAGAACAGTCGAGTCGCCACCTTAAATCAAAATAAACAAAGGACAGGTTAAGCTGGCAGTACAAACCTCATTTTTTTCCAGCCATGTGGTAACAACTGCCTCTTCAGGCTGCTCTCCCCAAAAGAGTCCAGACGCAGAAGGATGTGCGCATTTATGGCGGCGGTCCTGGTTGGTGAATAACACTCCTGCTTGGGGAGTGGAAGGGTGGAAGAGTCCAGCACAGGTGGCTGAGACCAGTGCCGACAGGGAAAACCTGTTCCGCCATCCCTGGCTGTGAGGGCAGCACCCCATGGGAAGTGCCCCATGCAGATGGTGCCATGGTTCTGGGCTGTTTGGGAAGGGGGTCAGGAGAGAGGGCAGTGAGAAGGAGGAGGAGGGAGAAAGGAGCGGTACATTGAGTTCTTTGAGGCATGAGAAAATTAAGCAATATAGAACTGACCTACAAGGAGAAGGAGCAATCAAGTGTGTCATTGCAACTGGGAGAGAGGTGAGAGATTTCTTTCCTTCTTTCTTTTCTTTTTTTTTTCTTTTTTTTTTTTTTTTTTTTTTTTTTTTTTTTTTTTTTTTTTTTTTTTTTTTGTAAATTACAGAACAATCAGTATTTCATTCCATTTCAAAATGGAAAGCCGTTCCTTAGTCATTAAAAATGTACGTTCCATGAAATATGGATCAGCGGCAGGCCCCTCTGGTGAACAGTGAGCTACAGTCCTCCCAGTTTGAACTAAATTATTTGTGTTGGTTTTACGATCTGGAATGCAAAGTCATGTGCTCTGGTTCTTCTTTCCAAAGATTTTAAGCAATTTTATTATAATACTTGCAGCTTTTTAATGTCTGAACAAAGTAATTCATTCAGCGGTTATGAGAGGAAAAGAGGTAAGGAGACCAGAAAAACACTGCTTATAATGGAAAATAGTAATAAAAAAGCCATAAAACACTCTTGTGTGGAGGGAGAGCAAGAGGAAAACAGGATTTAGTAATGGAACCACAAAGTATAACGCCTTCAAATGTTAAGTCCTTTGTACTGAATCATTCGACTCGAATCTGAACCTACAGCTGTAATTACAGGTCAGGTCTATTGCCTTGCGCAGATACAGAGAACTTTGCCTAAGGATCCTCATTTCAAACACAATCTCAGTTCAGCACAGTCTTGTATTGAAACTCAACTGATCTCACTTGACATGCGTCATTAGTTATAGCCATGAAAAAAGTCAGAAGAGCAAGGAGAAATGGTGTGTTTTGTCACTACACAACAGAATCAAGCCCCTTCATGACTTGATCAGATTTGAATGTCCAACATTTATCCGGCAAGTTTGCCCAAAATCAAAAGTAGAGAGGCTCTTGGGCTGACCTGAATTGAAAGCAGCTATACCTCTGAATCTTAAATTAGAAGCAGGATGCAAAATATGAACATTTTGTTTTTCTTGCTAAGTAGTTTTGTCATAGGTGTGCAAAATCTACATTTCATTATTGCAGGGGTTCTGGGAAATAAATCTCAGTTTTACTCTTTACCTAAACATGTTGTTTTTCTTTTCTGTTTCCTGAAAAAAAATCAAAATGTTGAAAAGCAGTTCTTCCTCCTCTGATTAATGAAGGCACAAGCTTGAAATCCATCTGAAGATTAAGGGCACTGTCTTCTCTGTGGAGTCACACTAAATTGAATGTTATTTATAATTTATAGGAATACTGATTAGGAGGAGACTCCTGCAATATATAGCTTTCATCCATTAATTTAATGAATATAGTTATTCCCTAAATCTTATGCACAGTTCTTCCCATGTTGGATGGGTACTCTGTACAGATTTTTCAGAGTATTACCACTAACTCCTCTTAAAATTCTCCCAGCTTGTTTTATCTGAGATGCATTGATGAGCCTCATTCTTCTGGGTACTGCATTACTACTATGGGTTCTTACCACACACGTCCGTAAATACTGGAGTGCAAAATATTCATTATAAAGAATTACTCACAAACCAGATGCACCACACATGAATTTACCCCTAAGGCCTGGGATGTATTATGCTGAGCACCTTTTCTCTATCTGAAAATTGATGAAACATCTTCGAACTTCGTCATCAGTGCCTGATGCAGCTGCCACTGAAGTCAGTGTGGCTGCTTCTATTGATTTCAGGGAGAGCTGTTTCTGCTCTTTGCAGCAAATCCTGGGGCTCTTACTGAAGGAGGACATGTGCCAGGCACATGTCAGAGCTGCCCCTGAGCAATGACCACAGCCTTTCCACCACCTTGGTTGGGCTTTGATGGTTTTTTGTTTGTTTGTTTTTCTATCCTGACCTGAGGATGTGATCCATCCTGAAGAGACAAATCCTCACCTGATGGAAGTCAGCATAACTATGTTGTTTCTATTAGGGAATCTGCCTCAAAAATTCAATGCTGAAAGTTGCCCACTTGAATAAGCAAGGTATAATTCAAAACTTTTGGCAGATCCCTGAAGATATTAAGGACAGCAGACCTACTGGACTCATCCATTTGAATGCCACATGTATCTGAGCACAAACCTGTTTCATAATTTCACCATAAATTATAAGGCCAATAATTGTGCTCTGCAACACACAGCTATAGCTTTGTCTTTTAATATTTAAGGCATTGATTCTGTGATCATTAGAGCTTCATAGACATAATATACTTAGCATAAACCACTTTGTGTAAACAATCTGCTTTCAATAGGCAAAGCTGCTAGTCCCTGAACAAGAATAATTATGGTTTCAACTTTGCTCCATTCACAGGAATCTGTAGGTTCTCTCTTCAGAATAACACCTTTTACAGTGTATGCCTAATTTTTACTGCCACAGACTTCTGTTGCTGTCTCTTTGAAATGCCTCTCATTGACGCATTTAATCCTCTTTTCAAGGGTTTAACACTTGGCTGTATACATTCACAGCTGTGACAAATTTCACCTCTAAGTCTTAGAGCTTTTTTTTTTCACTGGTATTTCTCAGAAATCTATATGGTTGTCCTTAACTTGAAGGAGTGCAGAAGCAGCATCTTTTAAAATCCAGATATTTCTCTGTGTTTCTGCAGTCAACAAGAGACGCCTAGGTGATTACTGTTGGGATCTCTTCCAAGTGAAGGCACGGGCAGAAATTTCAGTGGTAGTGTTTTCAAGCTTACTGCCAGCCCACCAAAATTTGCTGGAACTGAGGTTGCTTTGTACTTCTGATAGTAGAAAGGGGAATACTCTACCTCTTTTTCTAGTTTTCCCATGTCAGCAGCATATGCAGTGACTATCATCTAAATGCAGTGTTTGCAAAGGGCAGAGACATTGAGAAGTGGAAACAAGCTTGTAAAAGCTTGAGATCCTGAATTTGGGGAGGGAAGGATGGTGCTTGGTGAGCCACTCGCTCTCCTTTCTGCTCTGAGCTCCCAAGGACACTCTGGTCCTTCCCGCTCCAGCATCCTGACTCCTGATGCACCTCTTGATCCACCAGCCAAATTCTCAGTTGTGTCAATGGCTATGGATGCCTGAGTAAGTGCTTTCCCCTCCTCCTGCACGTTCCTTCTAATGCTCTAAGCCCTCCATAAAGTGTGAATATGAGATAACTCATTTTGGACTAATTATAATCTTAAGCAGCAGCCGGAGTGACCTGCTGAAATTATAACTGGCTAATGTGAGGTGAGGTAAATGACTGGTTCTGCTGGGTGAGTCTAAACCACTCCCAGGACTCTCCTTTATCTCGTTTGTGATAAGTCTTACCACTTTTCATCCACAACTCTTTGCAAAGATGTCTGTCATCCACCTCTGATGGGTTAAGAAAATGAAGATGTATAAGCTATAAAGCCCATAAAGGTACGTACACGTCAATGAAGTCAGTCAGAAACACATTCTGCAAAGTAAACAAGTCTAAATGACACACAAAGGATTAGCATGAAATGAGTACAGATCTGGAGGTAGACTTAGGACTCTCCTACAGAATACCGCTGCTCAGGCACATACAGGAGTCGAAGTGGTAGGTGGATGACAATGTATTCAAATGGGATTTCCTGCTTCATAATACCTATATAACTGTCCTGTTGAGATTTTAATGGCAGAAAATTGACATTGAGGTACGAGCAAATGGGAAAAAAATTGTACTTGTGACTGAAAAACAATAGGATAAAAAATGGAAGAAGGAAAACCTGCGATAAAAAGATCTAAACAGACAGCTGAATCCAGCATGAGCAACTGTTTTGTGTGTGCTGACTGCACTTAAACCTCTTCCGGGTTGCAAACAGTTGCCAGAATACGTGCACATATTCAATGGAGAAATTAATTGTAGAGCTGGACACCTGCAGTCTGCAAAACAGATCTAGGCCAAACTGTCTGAAACCCACATGGTGAAGGGCCAGGTTCTGGCAGCTTCCTCCCATAGACTTGTCCCAGTGCTTCACACCTTTTATTGTTCGCTGCTTGAGGAAGGAAATCAGGCTGGAATGCTTTGGAGAGAGTGATGGAGTGATCTGCTTACAGCAGAACGGAGCAGCTGTGCCCCTGGGTACAGAGCCTGCCCAGCCTAAATCCTGAGGCAGAGCTCACCTACCTATACACAGTCATGCACTCAGTTTTCTGGAGACACTCAGTTTTTACCTACTTGTCAAAAAAGAAGGGAACCCAGAGAAGCAAGATCTGTATTTTGGCCCAGAAGTAAAGAAGATAGTTGCTCCATATGTTTCCAATTGGAGGCCTGTACATGAAAGAGTGGAATGTAAACCTTTGTAAAGCTTAAAGAATACAGAAAGGGTGGTGCTTACTAATTACCTTTCAAATTGGCTAATATGTCACCTGATGAGTTTATGCCTCTCTGGGCCATCTGGGAGTTTAGTAGCTGCGTGAGACATTAGGTCACATTACAAAACACAGAGGAATTAATTATCTGGGACAGTTCTCTATCAGCCATCAAGGTATTCCTCCTACTCAGAGCCAGTGATTTTACTTTCCCATGAAACCTACTCTGTATTCACTCCCTGAAATAAGTACTAATTAGCTAAAGATAACAGTCAAATAAACCGCTTTAATTGGGAAACAGAAATTGGCAGTTAAACATAAAAGTGTGTATGTAAATATGCTGATTATCCTCAGTGTGTGATAAATCATGTCTTTTCTCTGAAGAATGCAGGTATTTCTTCCTCATAAACCACGAGAACACTCCTATCGTCTCATTGCCTTAATTACATACATTATAAAGAAGTCCCAAATAATTAAATTGACATCATTTTGCCTATCTTCTAGATGCTGGCCTTTATCTTTTTGTTTTAGTAATATACTCCTGCAAGTACCTCCAGTTATAAAACAAAAAAATTCTACTTTTCATTATTTCTCCATGTTGTGAATTACAGGCATAATTTTTTTTCATGGAGCGAGTTAAAAAGCATGAGAAACACTGACATGTTTTTAAATAAAGTCTCCACTGTAAGTTTCTTACTTTGAACTTTATATACTCGTATATTTCAAATCCTGATGCACCACTTCAAACCGAACTTTGTGATAACATTCAGCTGAGAGTTGCAAAATTATCCAGACCAAGAACTTCAATAATTTTGTGTCAAAATCTTCAGGACAATGTGTATGCTCTTGTGCAATGTTTCACTTCTGGGATCACTCTGTAATGGAAAAGCCCTTTACCAGAACAGTTTCAACCACCTCTACACTCCAGTCTTACAAGGTCATTCACCATGAAGCAGCAAGGTCATACAGTAATTACCCTCTCTAGACACCTTGGTCTGATTAGCATGAGTGGGGTTATTACTAAGATACTTTTTTCCATTTTGTCTCAGAATTAACATATGCAAATATGACAATATGTTGCATCTACTTGGACTGAGCTTAATCTGATATGGGGCCAGATTTTGAGGTCCTTGAACACTCATTAAAATTTAAATAACACAGAGCTGTCATAGCTGAGCAGGTACTTCACTGTTTGCAGGACTGACACCATTCACAAAGCCAATCCTACTGAATTTTTGTGAAACTAACAGGGGATGAGCATGGAGAATCCAGGTTTCCTGGTGGGGAAAACAGCTTGCCTCAAACCTTACTGTTCAAAATGCAAAATTTGTTTAACCATTTATTTTGAAAAGGGAAATCCGAAACAGTTACTGAAACAAACAATGCAAATTCCTCATGGAGTAAGTGACAGTTATCTTAAACCATACACTAATTTTAGTGAATGGCTGATGACCTCCTGTCTGTCTGTTAGGAGACTCAGCGATCTCTTAGGACTTCTGTTTTTCCAATGTGGGATGGACTTTAGCCTCATCAAAGACCTCATTGGAAGAGTCCCATGGAGAGAAGAGAGATCCAGGAGAGCTGTGTTGATGAACAAAGAGGTCCTAACAAAACTTAGACATAAAAAATACAGTGTATAAGAAGTGGAAGCAGGGACAGGAGATTAGGGAGGAATATAGAAACATGGTCTGGATGGGATGGTTACACCAGTTCTAAGCTGGTCTTGAGCCCCTACAACCAAAACCCCAGGAGGATCCTGACACATGGATGGGATTTGGAAAGCCAAAGCCCATTTGAGGTTGAGTCTGGCCATGAAAGGCAACAACAAAGGCTTGTACAGATGTATCAGCAGCAGGGTAAAGGTAATATCCTATTCAGCCAGAGATTATTGTTTTTGCATAACCCTCATGCAAGGAAAGGGTCAGTGAGGAAAAAGTAAAGACAAAACACATTCTTGCTTTTCCTGTTCCCTCCCCTTATTCCCTTTCTCTAACTTCCTTCTTATGCTTAAAAGCCAAAGCACACACCTGGTTTAGGGAAACCTACATTCACAGCTGCTTTCTCCTGGGTAAGGAGGAAGCAGGCTGTAGTCTTCCAGTTGTTTAGCAAAAATATACCTGGCAGTAAACAGCAGAGACCGTTTTGTGACAGGGCTAGAGTGAGAAGAGGCCTTTCCCTCACTTAAGTGTGCAAATGTGAGCAGGTGGCAAGGCCTACTGAATGCTAAAAATTAACTGCACGTCCCTTAAAAACCTCTGCAGGTCACTGTAAGCTTGGACAGAAGGCCGAGTACATGGCTTCAACTTCTAGTTGCAAATCTGAGCATTAGCATGAAGTCTTCTTCCTTTAGTTAGCAATGTGCTCATTTCAAACCTGTGGTGTCATTATTGAATTCGCACTGGATGATTACTTCCAGAATCTTTAAACCCATCTTTACTCACCTGTTTTGGAAAAATAGCAAACAACAGCTTGTGTGAGCGCAGAGGAAGTATGATGTCAGGAAAGCAGAACAGAAGAAACTGCTGCTGCAGGAAATGGAGACAGAACCATGGGGTGGCTGAGGCTGGCAGGGCCCTCTGAGTCCATCAGGTCCAACCCGTGTTCCAGCGGGGCCACCGAGAGCAGGGTGCCCAGGACCATGTCCAGGCAGATTTTGGGGATCTTCAAGAAGGGAAAACTCCAAGGTGGGAGGCATTGTGCCTGCATCTGCTTGCAGAGCAGCTGCAGTTCTTGGGATATGTGCTCATAACAGCCCACAGAAGCATACCCATTAGAAACTGCAGAGCACAGAGTATTAAATTTAAACATTTTTGCCAGGATACCAGTTGCCTAAGAGGTTAAAAATACTTGGAAATTTACATACCCTGCAGTGCACATTCTGTGGTGAGGAATTACTGCTGGAATGAAAGTGGCTGTATTTTCAACCCTGTAAACTGTTTTCCATAGATTTACACCATTATCTGAGGTCTGCACTCCTGTTTCCAGTTATGGCTCTTTATTTTTCCTCATTCCACTGAGGAAATGTGTTCCCAACCTCAATGTCACAAGTAAAGCTGACTGAAAAATTCCAAAATCTGGTGACAATTAGAAAAGAAAAAAATGGAATGGATTAAAAAAGAATCTTCTGGCTTTGAGCCAGCTAGAAAACTTATTTCTAAGAAAGGGAGTCAATGTTTGAACAGACTATGTTTTTCAGCTCACTTTACTCTAGACATCAATGCCTAAATAAGGTAACACAGATATCAGTTGTTCACAGTCATTAACATATTGACCCTTCTGCTTTCCAGAGACTGTCTGAAGAAACATGTGATTGCAGCAGCAGGGTTTCTGCAGTCTGTAGCCCCAGTCAAGGGAGAGGCCAACAAGATGTTTTTGCTAGTACTAATGTGAAGGCAAAATTCCTACTGGTAGAGTTAATTGGACTACCAGCTGATTTATGAACCCGTTCCTATCTTAAATTCTAGCACCTCTGCACCAAGAAATACCCAATTTTTGTGCAGATGAAGACACTGCAGCAAAGAGAAACTCTCTCAAATGTTGGAAAAGTAGAATGAGACTGTAAATGCTGCTAGCTGTCTTGTACATGTGGCCAGTTCACATGGGTGAAAAGTCCCAGAGATTAAAAAACAAAACTATCTGCAGAGTAAGTCTGAATCCTATTTCCTATCACCAGAAAACCTCTCTTATAACTGTGCCAAAATGTCTGTGGTATAATGTGGAGATGCAGGGCACACATGATTTTCATTTTCTTTAATGGAAAAAGTGATCACTGAAGAGGAGGGTCTGAGGTCCTCCTCGGCCCCTTGATGTTACAAACCTGTCCCTCACAGATGTCCCCGGGCTCTGGGGCAGGTACCAAGGGCAGAGAGGAGGTGGACTGCTAGAAACACCTCCCTTTCCTGCTTGAAAAACCTCACAGAGAGCTGTCTTTAATAGGTCTCTTTCTGAGAGAGAGGACATGAGTCCTTTACTCATGTCCAGGACCCCTTAGCATCAGGCTTCATGTATGGGCATAGCACGGAGCCAATTAGTGATCTTCTCAGGGTCGTGGCCACAGCATGAGCATTCACACTTACATTTTTATAGCAGACAGCCAGAGATGATCACAAAGTACCGAGCCAGCAGGGAAGGGCAACGTGCACCTAGCTGGCAATAAGGCATTTGTGTTTCTGTCACCGTGTGGTGGGTTGTTTACTTCCTGGGGTTGTTTTTCAAGTTTTGATTTTGGTGTTTCATTATTTTTTTTTTTTCTTGTTGTTTTTTCCCCAGTTAAATGCATTTTCCCTCATGTCAGAATTGATTTTTGCTCCCAGAAAGGTGAAAAAGTCTGCTAAACGCAGTGTGCTGGCTGCAGGCTGCGGGGCAGTGCAGTCTGGGGAGTTGCAAGCAGAGCATGGCACTTTGTTGCTTTGCTACTCTGTTGCTTTGTCATGAAAGTAAAGCCTAATTGAAGATAATTAGTCTTTAATGAATAAAGCCCTCTGTAATTTCCAGCTGTGGCCATATAATCAGCATTCATATGCATGAAAAGGATTTTTTGTGCCCATATTTCATTTTGATGTGCATCTGTGCCCATTTATTGCCCTTCTTCTGATCAGATTGACAATTTTCATCTTTATTAGTTCTGCCTTTCACTTCAGTCTTTACATTTGTGTTAGAAAACAGAAAGAAAGCCCCAGAAAGGCCCATGTAGATTGCATTATGTAATAGTTTATTAGAGTGCTCCTCTGACCTTGATCATTTGAATTAATTAAACTCTGTTTGCTTTTGCTTGCTATTCTCCAAATCACTTTGTTGTAGTACATCACATCTTTTCTATCCTGTTATTTTTGGTCAGTCTCTCCACAGCACCACTGTGCCACTGCAACACACTTTTTAATTAGTTTCACCACAGTCATCAGCTTTGTGATTATCTCTGCATCTTGAACACCTGGTCTGACTTTAGAAATGACTTGCCATCTGGTCAGATACTGGGTAATTATAACAATTTAATGGCAGGATGAAATAGTGTTGGGTAAGAGGCTTGATTGTTCCCTCCATTCCTTTCTCTTATGCAGCTTGGTTGCATTACTTCAAATCAAATTAAAGTGCTGACCTCAAATTACCACTCTTGGGTTTGGTCTTTTTTTTTTTTTTTTTTTTTTCTCTCCTTCATTCACAATACTCAGAAGCAGCTCCTGGAGCTGGTTTAGTTTTAGACTCTCCGGAAATTATGTCTCTAAGAACTGCGTGAGTTACCACGTTAGATTCACTGATACGATACTTATTCTATAACTTCCACTGCATATCAATAAATGAAGCAGTAAATGGTCTTGTCTGGCAACTAAACGCTGACACAACTGCAGGGGAGCCATTTGTCAGGAACACACACAAATGGAATCTCACTAATGTGCTACAAAATGTTTTTTTTTTTTTTCTCTCTGTACAGTTTGATACTACTGTATGCAGGGACTTGGCAGCTGTTGTACTGCACCCTATTATAAATAAGCTGATTCTTGTGAAAAAGTCAGTGGATCGGATAATGGACTTCATACAGTCTGGTTATTTTATGATTGGCTCATTTTATGACACTTGGATGAATAAGCTTTTTGCCCATTTGATACTGGCTGATAAAATTTGTGAAGAAATTTCTCAAGTTTTTTTTAGTATACTAATAGCAGCAGCAAAAGCATAATAAAGTATGTTTCCATTGGGGAATGTATGAGAAGAAGAACCCTTTTTGCAAATTTTTTTTTTTTTTTTTATACATACCAAAGAGCATTAGATCAACTTTTCACCCAGGTCCTTGGGAAACTAAATACTTTTGTCATGAATACTTCCTCCTAGCAAACACCTGTCTATAAAAGCACTAAGTCTATAAAACAAAGAAAGCATTATTGGAGATGAAGGATGGAAGGAGATGTGGAAGAAATCTGGAAAGACAATGATAATCAGCAGTGTTGTGCACGTATCAGATAAAAATCCCCTTGCTATACCCAACACATACAAGATGTGACAAGGCAGTCTCAAACTTCATTCTTATCCACAGATGAGGAGACTGTACCACCACCCACTGTGATATTGGTCATCAGTGAGGGGCTGGAGCTCAGGTTTGGCCTGGACATTGTAACTCCCTTCACTTCTGCAAGCTGGGTTGCTTTTTCACCTCTTCTGTTGAACATATACTACGGAGAGTTGTTTGAACCTCAAAAGACAAGCTGCCTCTCTCCAACACCCATCTCGCTTTGTACTGCCGACAGTTCCTGTTGGCCACAGCAATGACTCCTCATCCTAGGCACATTTGCTGCAAGCCTTTGGCGTGCCCCTCTCTTTTATTTTGCCAGAGAGATACTTTTATCCAAATCCTTAAAACCTAATAGCAGTTATACCAAAATGCCACTGAATACATTGGGGAGATCCATTTGATACCTGGTGAGTGCAACAGATGGTGACAGAGTGTCAGCCTCTGCAGGACCCCAACGCGCTTTTCCCTGCTCACCCAAAGGTGTCAAACTCCTCCCTCTTCAGAGCCTCAGGTCTTCTGTTTGTAAAAATAAAAGCCCTTGAAAGCCTCACAGAACTATTTGAAAGACGAAAAAAAACCATGATGCTTTCTTAGTATAAACATACATCATCAGTAAAAACTTGGCTTTTCAGAAGAGGAAAATTATTTCTGCAATAACTTGTACAACCAATCAAAACCCACCCTATTCCCCTTTAATCAGAATGTTTGGAGAAATAAGGGGTGTAGCTAAGGTTTCTTCATCAGGACCTTGCCACAGTGCATAAGCACTCTAATGGGTAAATTTAAGTCTTAGCTCTGCAATCAGTTCCACTTGGATTAGCTCTTACACACACCCACAGTGATGTCTGATTGCAGAACCAGGGTCACAGCTGTGCAGCATGCCGTGGCCCCAGGTTCCTCATAGCATAGTCCTGCATGACAAATACCTACATCTTCACATGGTGATTGACTTACATTATCTAGGAGGTCTGAGAGACAAAACTCTAAGGTTGAATTGAGATAATTGCCATTGGTTTGCATAAAGATGAGGTAGCAAAATTTTTTATTAATTTAAAATATGCATTTCCTTCATAAATGAAACTCCACTGTGAAATAATAAAAGATGGTATCCAGTCTCTCTCACTTAGATTTCTAACTATATATATGTTTTAGAAGTTAGGTGAAGTAGCAGTGAGGCCTTCCCACCATCAACACTTGTTTCCAGGTGGTATGAAAGATGTGCTGCGCAGAAAAGCAACCCTCCCTTCCACACACACTCCTCTTGTTCCACAGTGGCTACAGCCCACTTCTCCTCTCAGGTTTCCCCAGCTGGCGTGGTTGTGTTGGTTACAAACCAAACCACAGCAGACTGCCAGCTCTGAATCAAAACTCACTAAGTTAAAAAAAAAAAAAAGTTGGTTATTTTCATCCAAGTTGGATCCCTGAATACGCTGTACAGAGGTGGATTTAATTACCAATGTGCCACGACCGTTTTGTAATATGAAATACATTCAGGGCATGGAGCAAGTGATCAGAGGTGATTGTAGCGTTGAAGAAAGTAACCACTGAGATAAACCTTGAAGAAACTCAAGGGATAACTTTTATTCATAACCCCATTGAAATTTCAGTCCCATCAATTTGTGTGTCTGTGCAATCTTATTTCCCATATCTTTCATTTCATTTCCTAGTAGCTAGAACATACTTTCCAAACTCAGAATTTGAAGCCATTAAGTCTAATTTCAGTTCCAAAAATAAGATATAGATTGAGAGTTTCATATGGTTGATCATGTCATTTTCAGTGAAACATGAGTCATTCCTAGCAGAGGATTAGTTTAAGATGAACCTGTTGGTCTACAGGTTTCTCAACATAAAGAACCAAGATAGCTTGCAAAGACAGACAGTATATATAAACTACAAAAAATTAGCCACATTTGAAAATACCAGCTTGCAAGCACAATTTTATGCCTTAATATTCCTAAAAGTGTTCTGGTTGATCTTCACCGAAACTAACTGCATACAGAGAACCGAAAAAACAGATTCCTTATTTTGTATTTTCCATCCCCGCAGGTTCCCCAGCTATGCCAGCAGGGAGGACTGTCCTTGCAGTTTTCCCTTGTCATTTTCTGTAGCAAAAGGATGATGGGAAACAGAAAAAAAATGTGGGGGAGGGAGCTGAGTCATACCGCGTAGCCTCTGGGTATGACATTGGGTTAGCATCAGCAGGACGGGGAGACACATACTCTGCCCTTGGCTGCAGCAAGTCACTCCCCAAGGAAACTCACCCAGGAATTACTGAAGAGAGCATCATGTGCACAGAGTCCCTTGCGTAAGATATCTCTCTAAGTGTTATGTCTTCAAAGAGTGGCACCAAACTTGCTTTCCTCTCCCTCCCTGGCTCCCCTACTAATACACATTTGGCTCATGTTGCCAATCTGATAGCATGTTTGGCTGGGCTGCAAAAGGGGCTGTACCTGAACCAACTGAGCTAATAGAATAAATTAATTCCTTCAAAGGTAGCAGCAGATTCAAAACTCCAGGTGAAGCCTGGCCACTCCTGGAAGAAAGACAGTGAGATGGTATTAGCGTGCATTACTCCAATGCCTCTGGAAAAAGAATCAAAAACCAGCTAGCATGCTTATGGGCTACCGATGACTGTTGCATACAGCTCCAGCTGAGCCAACAGCTACAGTGCTGTTAAACTTGAGGTCCTTCTGGTTCAAACTCAGTAACTACAAAAATGAGCACAAAGGAAAATCTCCTTGACAATCAGGAGTTATCCTCAAACAAAGCTTCTTTGTGTGTGTTTCTGTGTGTGTGGGTACATAACTAATACCACCATGGATTTGATCAGTGATTCATCTAATCTGATGTTGCTTCTAGAAGACTGAAAAATACCACCAATAAAAGGTTAAAAACACTTGTTGGTTTTGTAGTAACCTATAGATTCCCCTCAGTTTGTGTTAGCCCTGTGCTACAAACCAGGAGGATTTATTGTTTTCCGTCAAAATTTCCAGCTGTTGTACCAGTGCCACCAAACAGTATCGATGCACAACCTCTTGTATGTTCTCAGCATTTCAGCAAGATTTTAATTTTCCTGAAAAATGCTGCATGGTCACCCAACCTGTGGTGCAATGAGCTGTGGTAGATGAAGATTTCTTTCTGTCCTGTTTCCTGCACCCTTAGGCAATTCCCCAGTCAGAGCAGCTTCCCAGGAACTAGGAACGGATAGCTAGCTTGAGGCTTCTGTAACAGGTTTTCCTTCTTGCGGATTGCTTTATGTAATTCATATTGGAATACAGGACAAAGCAAGATTAACTATGCCTTGTACGCCCTAGCACTGTCTTTTATTTCTTCTTAAATCAATGTAGTGTTCCCAGATTCCACCAACGATCATGCCAGAAGCGTCTGAGGAAATGGTGTCTGAGAAAGGGTCAGCATAAGGCTGAGTATCAGTATTCTTTTATGGATATCTAAGTTCAGTTGCTCAAGAATCCGATTCGCTACGCTGGATCAACAATGAGAGTTACAGCATGGCTGCTAAAGCACTTCTGATGAAGGTCACACCAAACGTCTGCACTAGCTGGAATCATTACAAGCCTTCCCAGGCGGACTGCAGCAGTGTGGATACCCGTCCGCACCACACACTGTGTCTGAGCCATGTCTTTGTTTCCCCATTGTTCACTCCCCTGGCCAGATGCAGTCTGTCACCACTGTGACAAACCATCAGGCATCATTCTGGGGACTGCTGAGTAACAGGCTCTTGCTGTTGCAGCCATGCCACCTACAGCTGGCCAGAGCTGCGCTCGCTCCAGCAAACAGGTTTCTGCAGAACAATGCTGCCTTTGTTGGGTGTCAGGAGCGTTTGAACAGCTGCACTTCCATAGAATTATAGCCCCCAGATAAAGCTTGGCTGTGCTGAGGCCCAAACAGAATCCCTCCTTCACACCCAATTTCAGCGGCTAAAGATTGAACCAGTATTTACATTTCATATACAGGCAAGATGTCTGGAACCCTTATAAAAACATCATTATATTTATATTCTGTGTATGCAGAACCATGGGCTCATTATGTCAAAGCAAGGCTAAATCAGAGACTAACACCTACACCTGATTATGAAGGAATAATATTTTTTGCTAGAAAGTATTTATATTATACATGGTATTTCCATCATGTCTACAATAGCACCAGTGATCAATTATACATCTTGCAAAGCCTGCCTGCCTCACTCATCAAGTGAATTATTGTGAAAAAGTCCCTAAAGACCATGAAGTGACATAAGTTATTTCACATTAAATGGAAAATTGATCTACTGGCCAAAGAAACTAACTTTGTGATGTTTTCTGTACAAGAAATCTTGAATTTTCAGCTTGCTACATTTGAAAAGAAATGTAGTGCATTTCATAATGATACTATGTTATTTTCTAATGATTATTGCTGTAAGAAAAGCTATTAGCATTCTTTTCAACAGCTTTAATGCACTTATTTTAACTTTACTAATAAACTGTAGATACGGATAAAAATAATTCCTATATATTGAACCATCTGTCTTCAATTTGCTTGGAGCATTTGAAAACATCCTGGGAGGTTTTCTAGTTTCTGGGATCTGCTGCTATACTGATGCTTTTCTTCCACCACAAAGGCAGAGCTCCACGTTTTGTGAAGTGCCATCTCCATGACCTTGGGAAGCTGTACTGACAGTGACACCCTATCAGCATGTCTCAGGCTGGCTCTCTCACTAACTCTCTCTGACGTATGGACTGTATTCAAAACTTCAGAGCCAGCTCTATTTTTTCCTAGGTGTTTTTGCTTCCATTTTCCAGAATGCACAAATAAGTCTGTTTTGGTAAAGGCAGAATAAAAAAAAAGGTGCTTCATAAGTTAAAGGAGGGAGGGACATAATGTTGATATTTTAGTGGTCATCTGTTGACCGTGAGGGCGCAAAGAGGATATTTGAGCATCTGGCTTTTTGGCAGTGACAAAGATTGCAGCTTTTCTGTAGACGCAGTCTGTCAATGCAGCTGCTAAGAATGGAAGCGTTCATAATATGCTCAGTAACTATCCTGTACCCTGACTGCTGTATCCTTGATGTCCGATAATAAAAATTTCACTTTTAAAACAGGTGCTATAAGCAAAAACAGTGAAATATACATGATTATTTTTCCATAAAACATGAGGTATTTACCACATCTTAGTGAATGGATGGCCATGAACCTTTAAATTTGAATATGATTTATTATTTGCAGAGCTGTTATGTATATACACAGTAGAAAAGAATATCATAGTGAAATATGAAATGATAATTGCCCTAGCAAGTTAGAGAGATTAATATATCTCTCAAGGAAATCACTCTTAGGATCCAATTAGATACCTGAAATTTTGCCTGTCTAATGATGTGCATTCTTAACTCAGCAGCATGGCTTCTCCTACCTGCTCCCAAGCCTTTGCTCAAGCAGCTCTGGTGCAGTGTGAGGTGCTTCTTGTTGATGGGGTCAGAATAGCTTCTGAGCAGTTCAAAAAGGGGGTTAAAGAATGTTATTAAAATCTGACCATACCCTCATTAGATCTCAAGTTTAATAGCCACTGTTTTCCTTAGAAGTGTTTTGTGATGTAGGCAGGGCCTAATGAAATAAAGCATGTTTATTTGATCTACATTGAGGCCCTCCACCACGCTGTCTTTGGCTCTGAAAAGTGGGATAAATCCCTCTCACCTTTCACTCAGATGTATACCTCATACCTAGCAAGCAGCATCGATAACTCATTTTGTGCAAGAACTGTCCATGTTATATTTTTTCATTTATTTTAAAAACACCCTAAGAGAGGGAGAATATCACATGTTAAAGAGCAAGCAAGCAATCAATCGAACAAACAGAAAGTTTTAGACCCCACTTTTTGTCAAATCCACCCGTACCATGTGATCTAATGTGCTCAGGGCTGAATTGGACATTTAGATGCTGTGTTTTTCTGGTTGCAGACCACTCTGTCTTAGAGAATCTGGACAATACTGTCTTTACCATGTGCAGTTACTTTTTTGTTTTGTTTTGTTTTAATTACACTTATTATTATTATTTTTATGTGGTTCAACTCAAACATTTCATAGAGAGTTGTGACTCTTTCTTGCACACTTTTGGATGGTGTCTGAAATGGCTGGTATGGCAACAGGTTTTCCCACGAGGTTACACCCATGATATTCCCACAGGGACCTGAGCAGAGCCTGTACCTGTTCAGCACACCAGGACATGGCCATCTCAGCAACATAAGTGGCTGATCCAGTCACTCACTGGCTGACGGATCAGAGGCACATCGCCACCAAATCCCCATTGACAAGTAGCAACGACATATCGCCAGTTTTAGCAAGGAAGTGATTCTGACGCCAAAGGCAAAATGGTAAGAAGGCAGCTACTAGTTCATTGTTAGTTTCTTAAACACTGCTTTTATTCTCAGTTTTGATCCATTTGCTCATCAGCTGTTCTTGTGTGGGAAGCATTTCACTTCCCAGGAGTGCAGCTTTTACCATCTAAGTAGCAGAGGGCTGTTACTAACTAGCTCATTGTTTGCATATTACCCAGGCCTGCATGTCTATTTTAGAGACTATTTTTGTTCTTAATGTTCTCAGCTGGCAAGGGATGAAACCTCTTATGGGAGTTACATGGTCTAGAGTTGCTGCTTGGAGCTTGTGCTGGTTGTAAGTCATTGAAGAAACCTTCTAGTGAATCTGTGTCATGGTTAAGGCAGAAACCTGGTTTTGCTGTTCCTGCCATGCCACCACGGAACTTCTACCTCCTCCTACAGTCACTGGTGACTATGTGACAGTGCAAGACACCTTCAGGATTTTCTAAATCTATCTGTAAACCTTCTTGAAGGGCTTAAACATTGTTGGAGGCAGAACCTTCTTAATATATAATATCTATATTTTAACTGGGGTAAGTGCAGATTTGCACAGGAGTCTGTTAATCTGAAAATTGTATTTGCTGAGTTTATTGACTAGCAATGCTATGGCAACGTCTGTCTCAAAGTAACATTTCTACAAAGACTGTCAGAACATTCTTTACAATTTTGGCCAGTAGGGCAATATGACAAGTGGCACCTTATGCTGCCATCAAGTAAATAAAAATGGCCATTGTCATTGCCTGGAAAACTGGAAGAAAAGGGGATCTCTTTTCTGCTGAGACAATAAAGGCAAGATAGTGAGAACAGTACTGGAGGTATGGCCCTTTGAAGTGCTCGTTGCCCTAGGAATTTGTAATTTAGCTCCGACGTGATGTCATCTGATAGCTAACCAGACAGAAACTTTTATTGTATAACAACCATCTCAGTCTGCTGTGATATCATAGATAATCTTGGTCTCCAGACTGAGCTAGGATATTCAGGCAGACAATTCTGCTCTGTTCTAATTTCTGGTGGGCTCGTGTGAAGGCTTGTCTCCATTGAATGACTTAGCATTAATCGGGTGGAACCAAAGCAGCAAATGGCAGACACACTGTAGGCTAACCTGATCCAGACCACAGCATATTATTCGATATTAGCTGGTGTTTGCTTTCAGGCTTTCAACTAAAAAATGCAAATAGGCTTGCTTCGTGCCAGTAAATTGACAGTAAAAGGCTGCAGCTTTGGTATTATAGTCTTTGCAGATAGCACAGAAGTCTCAGCAACATGGATTCTGTCACCGTTCATATGGCATATTTAACACCTCCTTTACCGCTGTGTAGCACACTGAAGTTAGCTGATGTGAACTGATGAAGACTTACACAGACCATCGGACAACCAGAAAAGTCTCACCTTTACCAAAAATCCAATATCCAATCCAATGTATATTCAGGGCTCCAGCAGTTAGTCACAGAACTGTAAAGAATCTGACAAAAATTGATGGGATCTTACAGGCAGAGCTTCTCCTGTCTCTGTCTATTATTATACACATTTGCATTTGTTTAAGTGGCAATTCAGAAGAAATAAGGTGAAAATTATGCTTTGCTGGCATATTCCCTATTCACTCTCACTTTTCTTCAGAAAAAAATTCTTGCATATCCTGGTTTGACGTGGCAGTGTGGTATACCAGTGTAGGCTGGACCCTTTCAAGCAGTACAAGGATGTCACAGGGAAGCCCACAGCACAACACACAAACATGGGCAGTGGCTCAGGTGTTGCTGCATACATGCTATTAAGTCCTCTGCATCACACACATCAGCTGTGACCCCACACAGCAATTCAGCCATGACTGGAGTGGTATTTTCTGAATGATGCTTTGGAGCTAGGGCTGATCCATACCTCTGCCCAGCACACTCATCCCATAAGATGGCCCTGAACCACCCTATACAACAGATTATGGATGTCCCCCATTTACAGTTCCCCTGGAAGCAGGCCCCTTTTCCTAGTTAATCACCCCAGTAAGGAGCTGGTCACTACCATCGTCCAGCTGAGTGCTGAGGAACTCCCCCAGCAGCAGAGCTTCTTCCTCACTCACAGAGGAGCAGATTCTCCCTGTAGGCACCATCCTCAGAAAACACAGTAAGGACAGAAAAACAGGGTGCAAAATTTGCTGCAGAGTTAATCAGCTGGCACACAGAGTACCTACCACGTAACGCTCATATAGCTTATGCTCAGTTCTTCAAAGCTGTCCTTGGAGTAGGTACCAAGTCCATCCCACACAGCTGTCAAAAGAGTTACACCCCTTTCTCTGGCGAGGAGGTTGCAAAACCTTTGAAGCAATGTAATGTAATTGGGGATGGCAAACCACCTTCACCAACAGCTTCTTTTTCTGGAAGAGGAGACAGGGTGAGGTGAGCAGGTAAATATAGAAACTCATGGAAAAGCCCCCGACAGCCCAGAAATCACCACCCACATGTCAGCACGATGCGTCGCTTGTGCAGCCAATTTGACTTCCGTAAGGGGGATACAGAAAGAAACTACAAGCAGTGGAAATGAATGGGGAAGTTTAATTCAGCAGCATTTCACTCCCACCGAGGAGGCACGCAGATGGCTGCACTGAGCTCAGTGAAAACAGAGCAAAGAGTCAGGGAGGGGGAAACTTAGACTGGAGTGTCAAACGGAGTTGCTCATTTATTTCTCCCAGTATCAGTCTGCCTCCCAGGATATTACATGGACAGGCTGAAGGCTTAGATTTCCAAAGAAGGGAAGGCACAATGTGCAAAAGTAGCTCTTTTTTCCTTAGTGCCATTTGTGCTGGCAAGATTGTCACGGGCTGCAGCTGGCCTAGGTAGGATTTTGCAAAAGGTAAGAAAAATATTCGGATTAAGGGCCCTGAAGCCACAATTTTGCAAACCAGCAACTACCAAAAAGTAAGTAGGAAAGTTTCTAGCTCCCTTGCTATGTTAAGAAGTCCATAACAGATTACTGGATAATATCTAGTTTGATATGAAAAACAATTTTTTGTTTTCCTCAAGAAGAGATGCTTTTCTAAAGTGTGTGCAGCCATGTATTGTCATGGTAAGTCACTTTTCCAAGTAATTGCTGTCTTTATAAGAGGTCATTCTGTGTGATTTTGATAGATTTAGCTGAAACTATAAAAGGCATCTGAGTTGATTTTAAATAAAGCAAATTTTGTGTTTTATGAAGTTTTATTGGTTTCTTTGAAATGCAGATTTGTATTAGCTGAGCATGAAATAAAAGGCCATGGTGGCTGTACGGGAGAGATAAGTAGGAGTATTCGCATATTCATGCTTCATTTCTCTTTTTGGGGGTGGCTTTTGTATTTACATTACTATGGACACTGTCTGAGGGGCAAGATTGTCACCTGCATTTTTAGACACATTTTCAGGCATATTAAAGGATTACTTTCTTTTTGCTAATTTCCTTTCAGCTTTGCTTTTCAGGCAAATGGCCTGAAGTCTCTCTTTTCAAAGTAGGTGCTTTCAAGAGAGAAAACTGAGGTTTTACAGGACATTGCTCTGTTTAAAACACTTTTGGCTTCCAGTTTTGGAAACGTCTGAACCAGTATTCCTGCTAATGGTCCAGCTCAGTCCACCTACTGCAAGTACTTTATGCAGGAGGACAAGTTCATATCTTACATAATATGCATCAGATAAACATACATGTTAGTGTGGACGGGCTCTGAGCACAAAGCATCCTTTGATGCCTGCAACATCTTTGATGTAATTGATAATTTGTGTACCCAATCAGAATGCACTCTGACAGAAGTGACATTTTACACTCACTCAGTGTAAGAGTAACCAAACACACAATAGTCAGTGTAATGAAGAGTGAATGCCCTAATTTTAACATAATTCAGCCAGGACTTTACATCCAAGCAATCAATGCAGTTAATGCTGTCCTCATGCATTAGCAGAACAGAGTAGCATGTGAATGATAAGTTCAAAAGTCTGTTTTCACTTGAATTTTAAACAGATACCCTTCCAATCTTTCAAGTTGCAGTGAATATAATTATTGAAAAGATCTTAAAGTGAAGATGCCGATCCTTCAAGTTTCTTACGTTTAAAGTCATGCTTCCCCTTCCATTTTTTCACGGAGAAAAATCCTGGGAAATCAAAATCTGAAATGAAGAATTAAACGTTTTTACTGATCCATTCAACAGCTTATTTTAATAGCCATATTAGCATGCTCCTAAATGGAAGTCCATGAATAGCTGGAAGCAGGAGTTATAACTTGTATGCCTTCTGTTCAGCTACTGCCCCTATTTCTGTCATTAAAACTGCATTTACAGAACGGATCAAGCAATACCACACAGAACATTTTAACTAGGTTCCAACAGAAAATCCTCCTGAAAACAGATCTGGTCCTATTTTTTTTTAAAAAAATCAAAACAGAAATACACCTTATACTCATGACAGTTTTATAAGCTGTATAACTAAGGGTTCCAAACCAGATCCCCTTACTCCTCCAAGCACAAATTTAGTAAGTTTCTTTGGGTGGAGAGAAAAATCTATAAACCAGAAATACATCTACTGACAGCTGAAGCAACCCAAAGCAGTTTTGCAACTGAGCTTATGTGTGGTATGACTTACTAGCAACAGAAATAGGTAATGCTCTAGCTCTCTCCACCTTGCCTTCCGAAGTCTACATAATGACTTCCCATTACAAAACACTACTTGGGTCATGAGATGCTGGCTTAGTGGGTCTATGACAACTCCATTCACACTGTAGGATAATTTTGCCTCATGTTTTCTTAGAGGATTCCAGAGAACAAGCAGCAGCCCTTATAAGATAAATGTGTTTTTTTT
>VXAV01009155.1:439103-451394 GCA_013399715.1 Alectura lathami | reverse complement strand
TTTTTTTTTTTTTTTTTTTTTTTTTTTACTTTTTGAAACCAAAAATACTGAAATGAGTAAGTTGCACATTATCTGGGAATATATTGCCATCTCTCAGCTGCAACTGAGCATTGACATAGGAGGTAACTTGTGTAGATATTGAGGTGGTCGTACTCAGTAAGGAAGCACAGGTTTTCTTCCATGGAATCATCTGACATGCATCTAAAGGACACAAAACCAGAATTAGACATATTTTCATGAGGCTGGGCTCAAGAGTATAAAAAACTGTGACTGAATACCAGTGAGTCCAAATGTGCTTTTCAAATTGTCTGGGAACAGGGACAAAAATATTTGGCTACTTACAGAAAACACCTTTGTGGGAGGAAAGATGTGAAGCAATCTGGGGCAGACTTACTACAAGAATGTCTGGGAAGGAGGAAAGTTCATTAAATGTTTGAGAATGGATAAGAGGGCTGAGCAAGAGGATGTGTGTATATGAGAGTCGTGTGAGTGCTCCTCTAAAGAATGAGATAGAACATCAACTATGATTTCAAAATATCATTACAAGACCTATAAAAAAAATAACCTGTTTCATTCTTTTTTTTTTTTTTTTTGTAGTTCAGCTCTGAAGAGATGAGATGCCTCATATCTGCACACTTATTTTAAATAGCTGAGACAGTAAAATTTAATGAAAAGAAGTTATTAAAAGTGCAACGCATGGCAAACTACCAAATTAAGAATGTATTGTATTTATTTCACTTATAGCATACTTAGACTAAACTACTTAGCAGCAACTCCTTGCAAGATAAGCATAATTTAGGAGCCTGAAGATTTATTTGTAATGACTTGCATGCAGAATGGTTCTCCTCTAATGAAAATAGGAAATATGATGAGCATGAATGCATACATGGCTACCAGTTTGGGAATAAAAAGTCAAATTACTTTTGTTGGAATATATGTCTAATAGGTCCAAATAACGGTTATATTGTTTTTGCAGTATCATATGTGCTTTTTTAAGTACTCCTTTGTCTTGTTTCACCCTTTGTGCACGGAGTGCTGCCAGTACCAATTCTTGCATCTCACATCTGTGAAAGAGCTCTTCCTGCTCTCCCAAGCAGACTCCTCATTACTATTGTCCTAAAGTTTAAACTGACATCTCAGTGCTATTCAATATCTGAATACCAATATTCTGCCAGTTCCAGAAACAACTTACTCAAATGCCTGATGCATCATATGCTGCCTGACCAAAGCCACAGTAGCAGAAGTGTCTGTGTGTGGCAGTGAGCAGACAGCAGTTCATTAGGCTGACTGAGCAAACTGTCACCTCATTTAACCATGGGGAAAATGGATTTGGCCATTTCCTCCGGTTGCACTGAGCTTTGTTGCCTGATGAAAAATTTACTCAGCCTTTGGATCATGCAGGTTCCTCAATAAGTCTGGAATGAGCCAAATGAGTGAATGAGCCAAAGGCAGCATGCATCTCAAAACACTGAAAAATAGAGCTGTATCAAGTCATATGGCAAAATACATGCTACAAATACCACCAACTAGAAAAGTGGAGAGGCGATATTTTATAACTGATAAGAGATGCTTAGCTGGAGCAATACAGCATCATGAAATTCACCCCAAATATGTATGCATATGAGAAGTAATATTTTTAATCACAGTGCTGTGAGAGATTATGGTGGAATTATTTGAAATTAATACCTGAGGTTCCAGTGAAGATGCTGCATAGTGACCTCTGTAATAGTTTATGTCACTATGGATTGTTAAATGTAATAATTAAAGATGCAATGTATCCTATGTAATATACCTTGCCATAACTTACATTAACAGTGACTCTACCTCCTTATAATAAAGCACGATACCATTACATTTGTGATTCGTGGACAAGACAGTAGTATGGATCCATTTACTATCTGGGTTTTGTTATACTGTTACACTGGTGGAACTGTGCAGAAGATGCCTTACAGGGGAATGCGGAGCAGGAGGAGAGAAGGTAACCCTTTGGGGATCTGAATGATTCCAGCAGACTCCACACTATTTTTCCCCTGAAGAGTCAAATTCACAGCACACTGCTTTGCTATGGAGCAGCTTGCTTTACTGCTGGTTTTCCAGGTCCTATAGCAACTCACCTCACTGAAGGCAATAGAGGTGCTTTGCTTGCTTTCAAATATAAATACATTGCACATGTCATTCCAGCTGAAGGAAAGAGAAATAGGTGATAAAAAAGCTATTCCAGGCCCTCCTCACAAGGTACAACTGTGCACAGCCCACTTTACTCTGTGATGTATGCAAGCAGCAGTTGGGAAGCACAGCAAAGTCTGGAGCTTGCCAAGATTAGCCAGTCATTGTTTCTAGCTAAACTTCAACACGATCAGAGCCTATAGAGCTGCTATGCAGTGAATTACTGCTAATGACATTTATTACCAGCATTAACAGTAATTTAGACAACGTTAATCAGAGCAGCCAGTTGCGGTACTTCTCAATCATTCCGAGTCCTCAGTTTCCAGTTGACTAAAATATTTTATGCTACTGTTAGTCACAAGCCTCAGCAAACAGCCATTAAATCTAGACAGAGTCTGGCATCCTGAAAAGTTGCACCCTGCCTGTGTCTAATTTGTCATCACTCTTTATGTTTGTGCCAAGATTTGGACTTTCCCACTGATCAAGATTTGAAATACATTGTCATAAAAGGTTGTCTAGGCGTGGGCTGTTGGATGAGTAGTAGGAAATTGTGTCATGTTTAGTGGAGATATTAGTGGTACATTCCTTGCAGAAGAAAGTATATCTTCTGATCTGCAAGGCTGGTAACTATTACTTGGACCGTTTAACTCATTACCTATGACTTCTAGACATTCTAATTTGTCCCTGCATTTGCTGAGCTTCAAGACATATTGCAAACATGGCGGTGGAGGAAGCATGTTCAGGATGTCAGAACAAGCTGCCATGGAGAGAAATGCCTGATATCCCCCCTCCCAAGAGGAAAACCCACCACCCTACCTCCTAGAGAAATTTTATAGCAAAAATGTCCTTTTGTGTGTCAAGCCATAAAATCAGTGATGATCAGTCTCTCCTGAAAAATGGGAGAGCACGGAGGGTAACAGTGAAAGGGAAAATAATTTCAGGTTAGTACCTCTTTATGCTGTCAGAAGTAGCGTCCTAGGTAGTGATGCATTTGCATTAGGGATACCCAAAGAGAGGGACAAAAAGGACGAGGGTGTCTTTGATAACACACTGACAAATTCACCCTTAACTCGTGCCAGAAGTAGAGTCTGTGCTCCTTTCACTAAGTTCTTGTAACAAAAACAACAAACAAAACAAAACAAAAAAAAATTAGAAGTTAAATGTTTTCTGGAAATCATTTTAAGAGGGCCACTCTGCTTAATCAGCATGAAGTTCAGTTCTGCATCAGATTACTAAAGCATACCATTAACCCCGAGGGCTTAAAATTCCTGCAGTTTCATATCAGTCATTTTGCCATGAGCAATGCAATTCCCATAACATGATCCAGGTCTTGGAAATAAGGGTAGGAACAGCTAAAATATCAACATTAACTTGTCTGACATAGGCTACACTGATAAAATATGTATTTCCAGATGTTTGGCTTCAGAGCGTTATTTAAACTGATTAAACAAAAGATTTCTCCTTAAATAAAATGGGATTTTGTTGAAACCTACAAGTGGCAGCCTGTCCAAGACTGACAACACTTCACCAAATCCATGGCTGGACTTTACCTGTCTGCTAGCAGCCTTCTATCTTCCTGTGCCTTAAAGTGAAGGCGGCTGGCTGGATGTGGGGTGACCCCAGATACCAGCACCCATGGCCTGGGGAGGACTTGGAGGAGGCCAGCCAAGTGAGATGTAGTTCCCAGAGCTGCATGGGAAACACAAATTTCTTACCCAGGTTATTTTTTAATTTTTTTATTATTATTATTTAATTTAATTTATTTTTTTTTTTAAGCAAAACTAAAGCAAAACACATATTTCCTCCAAAAATGGAATTATTCTCTGCCAAAGTCACGGCACATTAATTTCTGGTCTGTCTGTAGGCAGATAAGAATTGCAGTGTTGCAGTAGTCACAATGGTCTCAGGATACAGGCAAGTGCAGGTTTGTAGGGAGATGTAATAGGTTTGATGAGATCAGTGAACAAAGCTGGGAGAAACAGATACATTTTGGGCAACCAGTCCCTTCTGCAGATGCAAAACACAAGTCCAAGGCTGTGCCTAATAAGGTACCTATAGTTAGTTGCCTTAAAAATTGAAATCCTTTATAGCTGTTTCCGATATGCTTCCATTAAATACTTGTGTCTTTAGTTACAAGAAAGGCTATAACCACTGCTGTGCATATCTGTGATCAGATTCTGGACAATCTCCCAATGAGCTGCAGAAAGGGAGTGTTCTGTTGTGAATTTGGATGCTCTGCCATTGAAACATATCATTTCAAGAGCTTAAATATGAATTTAAGGCACAGACAGTGGCATTGGTTTTCCCAGTTCGGGTTTATAGAAGTATTCCATAGGAGTGTTCTTGTTCTGGCATATTTTTCAGTTCCTCTCTGCATGCTAGAGAGGCATCATGGCTATCCCAGGTAGGTGGCTGTCCACTTTCCTGGCCCCATGAGATCAGGTCATGCCCTGGCTTACAGTTCTGGGGGCTCTGACCCACCGGGTAGGCAGGGAAATGCTCTGAGGAGGTGAGGTGTCTGGGTAAGGTGTCCCAACGCCCTGATTTGTAGATTTGTGCAAACCCCAGGGGAAGGAATGATTTACTGTCAGACAACATCGCTCTTAATTCAAGCCAAGTTAAGATAAAATTGTGGGGGGGAGAGTGGAAGGAATGGATTTACTTAAACAAAATCGACAACACAGCTGCCGATGTTTATAGAGGGCATGGGTCAAGAAATGAAAGAAAAGAACATGTTTACTCTACTTAATTTAATCCAAGGGTTTTCTCTCTTCTCTCTGCTGGGTGGTTTGCTGTCGACATTCCTAAGGCTACCTGGTCAGAGATTTTGTTTTTCAGCATATTCTCTGTCTCAGATTGCATCTGTTACAGGGAAAAGTACTTCCTGCTAGGACATATTTGCTTTCCTAACTAATCTTCCTTTCAGATTCCACTGATTTAATCTTTCTCTCCAGAATGCATTTATGCATTTCCTTCTTTCTCTTTTTTTTTTTTTCAAAAGTTATAATCTTGTTGTTCTGTTTTTAATTAAAATAAACAATGTTATAGTCACTCTGCTAAATCAGCTGTCATCTTCTTTGCTTGGCTGCAATTAACTATTGAGTGACTGTGGTTGAATGCCACTAATGCACAAGCCAAAAATTTCAGACAACATTTGGAAGAACCTAGCAGATGTAGATAAGCAGTCAGAAGGCTGGCAAATGCAAACCAGAGCAGAAGGTAACTCATATTGAAAAGAGATATTAATTTTTAAAAAAATTACTTTATTATTTTTTATTATTTTTTAACTTACTATTGAAATAGGAAGGAAAAAGTATATGTTTCAATATCAGGAAAATGTCTACCCTGTGCAGAGAAGAAATAGAAAAGCAGAAAATTAGAAGAAAATGCATATGTCAGGGTTTGAAAACAGCCTGTGAGTCAGTGCTGTTTCCTCTTTTTATAGCCAACTCAGCTTTGGTCATCCCTGTCACTAAAAGGCAAAACCATTCTCCAAAAGATGTAATGAAATGATTGATGAAGTGAAAGCTTTTTACATGATATTAGAATGAGAGCTAAAGGGAAAAAAAAAAAGGCTTCTTAATTTTTCTTAAAAAGAGAAATATTTTTACAGATACCTTCTATGTAAACCATTTTACCTACTATTCTAGAGAAGAAACGTATAAGGTGATGTTAAACTGTCATCTAAAATAAATGGGAAGATATGTGTTGGACGTGGGATCTGAAAGAAACATCATCTGAAAAAAGAAACATTTACAAACTAACACTTAAAATCAGAATACATAATTCATTTCTGTTACCCAATGACAGATACCACTCTGGAAAAGCACTCTGCAGAAGGCTAAAAAGGATTAGACACAGATAGGTGAACAAGATGAATATCATTCAGCTACACTTAAGATCAAATTCATAAGGAAACTGAGCCATATGCAGGCAAATAGCTCCCTGAAGTGAAAAAGAAACTCCCCTATAGTTGTGTCATAGAGTAATAGTTCATTACAGGTGGCTTTCACCTTGGCTTAAAGCCCCCGCCCTCGGCTGCTGTCAGGCACAGAATATTGATCAGGAGTGCATGATTGCTGGGGGTGGGATGGAGCTGACCTGCTGAAATTGCTTTCTTGCCCTTTTCCTTGCATGCACCTTGTTCATATTTTACTCCTCCCACAGTTTCCATTTTCTGTCCTCACTTTTGTTTTTTCTGTTTTCTCCTCCTACAGCACCTCCCCATTCATCCTGTTTCTCCCATTCCAACACCAGACAGTTTGACCTCTTTCAGCAGTTTTTGTCACTACTTCCTACATCCTGCTGTATATTTATCCTACTCTTAACACAGGGCAGTTTATTTTTCTTTTTTATTGTTGCCACACTTTGTGTACATGCTTGAACAAGCTAATGACATGTCCAAGCAAACAGATCTTCAGAAACACCCTGAAGCAATGAACCTCTAGGCTTCCTCTCATCCTGCTTCTGCTCTTAGAGAAACTTCACACTCTCTTATTTTCATTTCATGTGGATCGAATGGATCATCACATGGCAGCATCCCCAAAGGAAAATCAGCTGAAACTCCTCAGATCACTAATCTGTTCCCTGGCATTTTATGAGCGACTCAGCTAGTAGTGACAAACTGGTGTTTTATTTTATTTTATTTTAGTTCATTTCATTTCATTTTATTTTTTCCCAAATAATAAGGGAGGGTGGGCATTACCTGTGGACCAGTTCCACTGTCATCCTTCTGCGCAGGAGAGTGAAGAGCTCAGAGTGCATCACTGCTTGCATGCTGTCCCTGAACAATTTCTTTCACTCACCAGTTCTTAGCAAAACTGACAGGTATGAACATAGCTGGCATAATGAGAGGATTTTAAAAGACCTCTATAAATGCAGAGTGAATTACTTAAGGAAACATAGAAGCCTTATTGCAGAAGTTAACCAGTAATTGTTCTTTTGGTGTCATCGGGGTGGGTTTGCCCACAGGTCTTTGCTTATTAAATGAGAGCAAGTGGAAGGAAATGAAAGATGTAAGCAAAAGAATTTCCCTCTGACTTCCAAACAGAAATGGTTCTCCTTTGGAAATCCATGCAATTACCAGAAGGTGTTAAGGTACAACAGCACAGAGATGCACGGATAGCACTGTGCACAGCACGTTCCACCAGAGTGTGCCAGTACACACCCTTCAGCAAGGACCAGACAGAGGCATGCTGCTACCTTACTGTTTTGTTTCAAAGAACCAATTTACAAGAAGTGAGTTTCTTCATCTGGAAGGTCTGAGACCTCAAATTATCTGCATAGATTTGCTTTGTCCAGACTTGGCATGTGTTAGAGACTAAATTAAATCCAGGCAGTTTCAGACAGATACGAAGATAGCTTCCTTACTAATAGAAGTTACAATCAAAAGATGGGCAGATGGACAAAAAGCCAGGGAGGGGAAGCTGGCAGACTTATAGCTCAGCATAAATTCAAAAGGTGGATTAAGGAATTGCTTTAAACATAATCATTTCCCAAACATTTAAGTGATGTTCATTTTTTTTAACAGCTTGTTTACTTGCCTCACTTCTCCTCTTTTCCTTGAGCATTTTTCATTTTCTGTTTCCTTTCCATTATCTGCTGCACAGCTAATCCAGTGTGTGTACAAGTGGAGATGCTTAAGGCAATGATTCAACCTTAAAAGGAATTCCTACCTGCAATTGACGACTGCATGAGAAGGATTTTTCTCCTGCCAATAACTGTCTTTCACCTATGACCCCTTTTTGGTAAACTCATAGATATCCCATTATTTCTTTTAAAAAAACCACTTTGAATAAGAATGTGTTCCATTAAGCAGGCAAGTCTAAGCGAATGTCTAACACCAGCACACATGAAGTTCATAGTAGGAATGCTGATTGATTTTCTTTAAATAGACCAGATGAGAGGTAGAGCATTAGGCTTGTCTAAACAATATGCAAGTCAGCATGGGGCTATGCATTTTAAAAGAGAGCAAAAATGGATTCGTTCCAACAGCACAATATAGTGCCGAGAACAGCCTAAGTGTAGGAGTTTAGGCTCAAACTTTTAAAGGCATATTTTCCATTGGTTTAAAGAGGACATATTCCTATTCTTCAGGAGGAGATATTCATACTTTTAAAATCATGGCACCTGGGTATGTTTTATGCTGCAGAGCTTCTTCTTTGTTGATGCACCTGAGAATCTTATAGTACCTGCCAAATGTTTGCACATAAATGATTGTGAAGGGGAGCTGGATTGAATGAAAGATTGTCCGGTCCCTAGAACTAGAACCTCAGAGTATTTTAGTGCTCACGGATGCATTAAACACCAAACACAATTTCCAGGAAGCTGGAGAGTGTCCTAGGCATCAGAGTTGCAATGCTTGTCACCTAAAGCAAGGCAGAGTCCAGAATCCATGTGCTCTAGAAAGTCCTGTCCCCCGCCTCCACCCCCAAGAAATTTTACATCAGGACAAAGTCTAGCAAAATGGAATTTCCTATTGAATGGGAAAAGATCCATAACTTGTCTCAGCACATCAAAATGCTATACCCCGTCAAAACAATCCTAACCATAATTGACAAGGTTCCCTGATCTGCTTGGGTCTCCAGCTGTCTGCCTGCAGAGCCACTGAGGAGCTCAGCATCTGGAAGCCTTTACCAGCCTTGAGTTTCTTCCCAGGTTTCTGGGCTTTGAAGTCTCCAGGCTTCCTGCTGCCTTGCTCTCAGGATAATCTGGCAGAGACCTGGTCAGGAAACACTTGGTAAATGTTGCTATCCATTGACAAGCAAAGTTCTTTTTCTTATTTGACCTGAGTAGGCTAGCACGAGAGAAAGAATAGCAATAGCTCTGACCAGTATGCATCTGTTTAAGCTCCTGCTCAGGGATATCTGGTGGAAACACTTGTATTTTTAGGAACAACACTAGTTATCACATTTGGGTACAGGCAGCATTAATAAATCTTGAAAAGATGTTTCCACTGGCACTTCCTTCTTGCACAGAGGAAGTTAAAAGCCTGGAGCTGTGTTCCCGTCTCCTTCATCAGCACTCAAACACTGCTGCTAGCTGTGACTGCTGTCAGTAGAGAAAAACCAACCCAGGGCTGCAACACAGATAAATCACTTTCTTTTGCCTTAAACAAGAGTGAGCCCCAACTCTCATCAAAATGAAGAAACACCTTCAGTTTATTCTGGGACTTCTGGGGACAAATTAGCTTACATATATTGTCAATCAGTTGTTCAGCCTTTGTCCTGTCCTTGGCATAGCTCAGAGAACTAATATTTCATGAGAAAGAATAGGAACTATTGCTCTCCTTCAGCTTTTTGCCTGCTATATTGCAAAGAACTATGCCTGCAATTGCATGAACAGTAAACACAGGGGCAGATCCTCAACCGGTGCAAATTGTCTCAGGTTTCTTGAGCTGCCTGGAGGTGAGAAAACACATCTGCACATCAGCCGGCCCCCCTCTGAGAGTACTGCGTGGCACAGAACGCAGGGCGTCCCCTCCCAGCCAAAAAGGGAGGCAGGGGAGGCCGCTCCCGTGTAATAGCAGCCTTAGCACTTTCATTTACTGCTGGCAGAGCAAGGAGGGAAGCCAAGATTGAGGGTTTCCATCCGACACACCGCACCTCGCAGGGCAGGAGCACAGGAAGGGAGCGGCATCTCCATAAGTGGCACCTCTGGGGAAGGCTTTGCTCTCTGACTGCGGGTGCCTGTGGATCCCTGCTGGCATGGAGCAGCGCCGCACGGCGCTGCCGCACATGTGTGCTGTGACAATTTGCTCAGAGACAAGGCTTAAGCGTGCTGACAAGAAGTTTTCCAGGCAGCTGCTCAATCCAGGCCAGAGATGTGTCTGTGTCTCAGTCCTCATTCTTGGCACAGACCAGACAGATCCATCTGAGGAGTAGAAGACATGGGCTCAGCGTGTACTGTGGACTTTCAAACACTTGCTGATTCATTTCAAGTAAATCACTGTCCATGCTATGACACAAGCTATTTTACAGTCCGTATCTGTAGATTACATGCACCATCCTTTCACCATGAAGATGAGGCATAGATCAGAAACAGGTGCTAAACAGAGGATGAGGGTTTAAATGAAGCCTGGTTTTCAGAAGCGAGGCCAATCTCTGACTCTTCAGCTGGTTTCCAGACTACTTACCACTTTTGCAAAGTGTGTTCTAGACGCACAAATACTCCCAAAGGGAACCACCTTGTCTCGCTACCTGGTACAGCTCATGCAGATGAATTGCCTTTGGCACCAAGCATATTCTCAGCCATTTAATCAACTCCTGGTTCCAGGAGCTGTTTTGAAAAGATGAAGTAGTATTTCTCTGGTGTATATCTTTGGAAACCTGAAATAATGAGTTGTAGAGAGAATAAGAGATGTGTGTTAAAAGGAGCTGTACAAATCACTTAAATCAAATCCAAACCAGCATGAGTCAGATTCCGTCATCTGCCAGGACACAAATATCTGCTGTGGGGAAGTCCCAGAGCTGATTTTCTTGGACACTGTTGCCACAGAACGGGAGTAATGTTGCACGATCCCAGTATAGGTCTGGAAATGCCCCTGCACTAGGAGCTTTGATGGAGGGGATCCTTCATTTCTGCTCACCCCCCAGGAAGAGCTCATGAGCCAGATTTTTGGGTGACTTCCACTCCGAAGTTTCTTGCCAACTGCCAGGGTGATCTGCCACATTTGGGAAAGTCTATTGATTTTCCTGTGGCTGGTGTGCAAGTCCTAACAGTGGTAATTTGCACAGTGTTTGTCGTTCCAACAATTATAAAACGAAAAGTCCACAGCTGGAGCATCCTATTCCATCTTTTACACCTGCCAAATTCACAATTCCATGTTGCCCTTATCACATCAGTAACATCAAAACTGAAAACAATATGCAATGATCTCAAAGTGCAGAAAAAAATTAAATTTTGATACCCACAGAAGAGGTAGAAATGATTATAAAGAATGAGTTTTCCCTGCCTTTGGATTTTATCTCTTTTGAAATGTAGTAGTACAAGGACAGAGTTCAGTCTATAATATCACACAATTTAAGAAATTCTCCACAGGCATTTTTCCTTTTCTTTCTTTCTTAACTTTTTTCTTTCTTTTCTTTTCTTTTCTTTTCTTTTCTTTTCTTTTCTTTTCTTTTCTTTTCTTTTCTTTTCTTTTCTTTTCTTTTCTTTTCTTTTCTTTTCTTTTCTTTTCTTTTCTTTTCTTTTCTTTTCTTTTCTTTTCTTTTCTTTTCTTTTCTTTTCTTTTCTTTTCTTTTCTTTTCTTTTCTTTTCTTTTCTTTTCTTTTCTTTTCTTTTCTTTTCTTTTCTTTTCTTTTCTTTTCTTTTCTTTTCTTTTCTTTTCTTTTCTTTTCTTTTCTTTTCTTTTCTTTTCTTTTCTTTTCTTTTCTTTTCTTTTCTTTTCTTTTCTTTTCTTTTCTTTTCTTTTCTTTTCTTTTCTTTTCTTTTCTTTTCTTTTCTTTTCTTTTCTTTTCTTTTCTTTTCTTTTCTTTTCTTTTCTTTTCTTTTCTTTTCTTTTCTTTTCTTTTCTTTTCTTTTCTTTTCTTTTCTTTTCTTTTCTTTTCTTTTCTTTTCTTTTCTTTTCTTTTCTTTTCTTTTCTTTTCTTTTCTTTTCTTTTCTTTTCTTTTCTTTTCTTTTCTTTTCTTTTCTTTTCTTTTCTTTTCTTTTCTTTTCTTTTCTTTTCTTTTCTTTTCTTTTCTTTTCTTTTCTTTTCTTTTCTTTTCTTTTCTCCTCTCTTCAGAAATAAAATTGTTTTATTTTCACTGAAATTTCATTCCTGTTCCTATGTTTTCATGCACTGTTTTATAATCTGTCACCAGCTGCTCAAGGGAAAAAAAAACAGATTCCTTGATTCAGGACTTCACAGGTACATGAGGAATAAATGTGCCTTAAGGCACTTCTTTCATTTCTTGGAATTTATTTGTGGTTCTAAAGACTTTCAACCAGAAAACACTTTCACTGGTAACTTCACTAATTACTACTGGCCAAAGATCCTGCTCAACATATCTGAGTTACGTGTGATTTGGGATATTCAAGAGTGAATTAAAGACTGCAATTCTAGTTTTGTCAGGTTTAGAGTTCTTGGCCAGCCTTTTAGCTGGCATTCCCCCCCCCCCCCCCACCGCCGCCGCACACCCCCC
>VXAV01009155.1:402262-422829 GCA_013399715.1 Alectura lathami | reverse complement strand
TCAAACTTGCTGATAAAATCTACTTCTCTCCTATCAGTTACCTTGACTCCTGAAGCTGCCCCACAGAAATCTGGGAGACTGAATAGAAGCTATGATGCCACCCTGTTTGTAAAAACATAACAACAACATCTTAAGAAAAATATCTTTCCTGTCCCTGTTGTTTTCTCTACCCTTCTGTACCCAAGAAGCAAGTAGAGCCTTTTCACCAAAATTTGGGATCTTTATTGGTGATGCAACAGTAGGATTGAAGTTTGGACAATTACAAGGACAAGTTTTGTGTGCTGTTGTTCATAGCAATTGCATTCATTTTTTTCATTGCTAATAACTTTGCAACATCAAACAGACTACTTAATGTCTCTTAACAAAGGCTTTACATGAAAGGTGAAGTGCTTTGAACATATTTCCTTTCAGCGCAGGAACTGTCCTTCACTGCTGGTCTACTGACCTCTAGGAAGACAGAGACAAAAACATAATGGCAAGTTAAGATATTCTGGTGGAATGTAAGTTTTGTCTTCTACCACCAGTGAAGCCCATATTTTATTTACCGAATACATCAAGCTGTATTGCTAAAGTAATATGATTGTGGATTTGCATGCAGTTCCATTTTCTGCAAGCTTTGTCTCATTTACGGAAGCTGTATGCGGTAACATAAGCCAGAAAACCAAGGGCTCTAATCACGTGCATAAAAGCGGGGCGAAAAGGAGAAAGTACAGCCCAAGTTCAGAGCAAAGAGCATCAAACTTCTTCCTAGAGTTTGGAGATATTTTGCTGCAAACTTTTGTTTGCCTAGTAGCAGGTGGTCTTTTGTTAGAGCTATGGTAGCTTCAGGCCTTTCGTGAAGACCAGGTTTCATAGAAGAGAAATCATCATACAATAAAAGATGTGACAGAAGTCAAAACTAAGCAGTGATAGAAAAGGCAATACTGCGAAAGCACAAGAAGGAGAAAGAATGATTACAAAAGAATCTTGCTTGAACATGATGGGGGAGTTTTCTTGATGTAATCCCAGTTTAATTCATATGGGATGCTGTCTCCAGAGGTCTTGTCCATTGTCGCAGCTTCACCGCAGCATCATACCGAACAGTGACCAAATTAAGCCATTTCAGTCACCTTGCACTTTTCCAAAGGACTGAACTAAGAAAACTCTTGTAGTCCAGGGACTTACTGATCCTAATTAGCTTAATGAAGTGAATCTTTTACATGCAGAGCACAGGAAAGGGGACAGCATGTTGAATCTATTTTTAACTAGAAAATATCTCTCATTTAAAAGCTCTGCAGCAACACCCCATTGACACAATACTTTTCACTGCCATTGGCTGTTTTTCAGAGAAATCCTTATGACTTCCACGTACCACAGAGGGCGACCACAGAGACGGCTATCCCAGCTGTACAAAACTCCCAGTGAAATCCCAACCATTTCAATAAACCAGACACGAGCACTTTATTTTCCTGCAGTCTACAGACACATATGCCTCTGTAGGATGAAGTTTCAAGTGGGATAATAAATGACATCTCTTTATGGACAATGTGACTAGCATTTTTAATTTCTTTCCTTTTAGGGTGGTCATCTACAACTCTCTAATATTAAGCCACACCCAGGGAACCTTGCCCAGTCATTTTCAAATGAGCTCCTGAGCAAGGATTTTATTATTTGGCTCCCCAGTGGAGAACTCTGTGCCCAGAATGAGCTGAAACACAATAAAATAAGTTTTTATCATCAAGGATGGAAAAAATGATGAAACAGACCAACAGTTGTTATCCTCATGGAACAAGAATGAGAGAATATGATTTCTTTTTACGGCATTGGCAATATTTTCAGTTTTTGAGAACTTTTGATGACCACAAAACTGGGCTAGAGGGAATTCTAGGTTAGGCTTGAGTATTTAACCATGTGGACAGGGCGTAGAAACCCAATCTACATCTCATGCTTACCTTGTGGCAGAGCAATACTCCAGGTTTTCTTTTGCATTCAGATCTGCTTTAGCAAGCATCATTTTGTTTCACCTTCACCTTGACTCCTGATACGTGTTACTTTTTTTCAGTTTCTGTCTCAGTGTCTCAGCAGATCAGCCTTTTCCTGAAAGTCTTTGACTAAATACTGCCAAAGCTAATGAGCTGACAGTAATTTTGAAGTAGAAATAGAAAGGAAGATGACTGCAAATTCATATTTGCATTAGATTTGACTCATTGTAAATCAATTTCTCTTTTAACTGGGACTGGAAATGGAGATATACAGATGTATCACTATCATTTACCATCAGCAGCAATTAGGTTGTATTATCTAGGGAAAAGGGTAAACCACTATTCATTATGTTCTAAGATAAAGAACTGGAAGGTATTGAATAAAGGAATCTGAGACAGACCCGAAACAGATGCTGGAAGTGTAGGCAAAAAGTGAAAGGACATTTAACCCTACAAAAAGTGCTGACTAATATATTCAATGAAGGATAAAAAACCAAACCTAAACAAAAACCCAAACATGAAACATATATGCCAATAGAAGGAGAAAGGTCCTGAAATGGCAGAAGATCTCAGGTGATCTAACCTTGGCTCTGTTTTAAGGAGTCTGGTTTAAGGAGGCAGCCTATCAATTCTATCAACATATGCTAAAATGAACAGGGTGGATTAAATGGAAAGTCTTCTTTTCTAATATTGCGTCAGTGATGTTTTACATATGAACGCAGCACGCATGCGAATGAGAATTTGAAGCAGATCCTTTTATTGCGTTTAAGTAGAAATGACTGTTAAAGGTGTAAGACAATTCAGAATACACCACAAACCAAAGCAGTAGTTTCCCTTCTGCCTGTTGGAAGACATAGAGACTTCAAAATACTTGTGATATTTGCTTTACTTGCTAGTTTTTATGAAATTACAGAGAAATAAAAGAAAATGACTGTCCAGAGTATTCTGAACATGCTAGCTTCAGGTGTTTTCTCAGATTCATGCATGGGCTGTCCTTCTTAGATGTGAACAAAGGCCACATGAAAGTGACAGGTTCTCAGAAAATATGATTTTTCTGGGAATATAACACACTTCAAGAGCTCAATCTGTTTGGCTTATCAAAAAGAAGACCGAGAGGCGATTTGATTACAGAATATAAGCACCCTCATGGAAGAAAATACCAAAGGGCTATTTTGTGCAGCAGAGTAAAGACTTTGCAAGAATCAGTGTTGGGAGTGAAAGGCAGGTGAATTCACATTGGATATAATAAAAAGTAAGGCTACTTGAGCACTGGAGCAAAGTTGTAACTGGAGATTGGAACTGGAGCCTCCATTCCTTTCTTCTTCAAGTAAGAGGGTAGGTTTCTTTGCTCTGCATATTTTAGTGGGTGGGCATAATATGGTAAAGGGGGTGCAATGCAACAGCGATATTATGCAGGAAATTACTTCAAGCTTTAAAGGTGGCCTATATAGATGAATAAAATTCTGCTTAAGTATTACCGTGCTAACATTCTCGGTCTCTGAGCCTGAGCAGACTGTCCATGATCTCCCATACGCCACAGCGCCATCAAGGAGCCTCAGATCAGTAGGAACCTCACTGCTGATCCAGTTTGCACATTGGCCTGTTTTGGTGGCCAACTTGATTCATGTGCTCCAAAATACACCAATTTGTAGCTGAGGCACTTGTCTCAGGGTCAGTCTATCAGCCACCATTTGTACATTGGTCTGGAGCACATGCACAGGAGGTAAGACATTCCCATTCTGAGCCCAAGAAGATGGAGACTATGCTCTCACCTCTAAGTGCATCATAAGCATCACAAAACAAGCACAAGACCATAGTCAGAGCCTGACAGGGCTTGAGAAGAATGCAGTCTGACTCTTCAGGCTGTGGGTGGTGAGAGGAATCACAAACACTTTTGCTAATGAGCTTTAGGAACTCAGGCCACTGAATCTTAAACGCAGAAATGTGAAAGCATTTCCTAGAAAACTGGCTTGGTATTCTCTCTCTGCCCCAGGCAGACTCATTCAAATACCTACGTGAGGCACGAAATCTTAAAAGCATAGGTATGAAAGATACTTGTTTGTTTGAAAGTTATGCACATTACTTCTGATGTGCAAAGCATTCCTGGTAATGCCAAAGCACAATAGCCACACGTGACGCTTCGCTTTCTACAGTAGTGCACAGTGCCTAACAGAGAGGAAAAATCTCTTCACAGACCTGCATTAGGTTTTATGGTATAACCTATAGGGAAGGAATGTAATTGGCACAATTATATCTAGGACCATTACTGTTTTCAGGGACCAAGATTATAAGGGATTACCAGACACTGGGCATATGCGGGCTTTATGTTCTTTTCCATTCAGTTAATCAATAAAAAGAACTATGAAAAAAGTTTCTAAATCAAAGAGAGATTTTGTTGCACTTTACAACTGAAATACTTCAAGTAGTAGGAGTGGCAGTGGAAAGCAGTAAGTCTAAGATATGGAAGGAGAGAAACGGACATTTTCAGCCTTGAGAAAAATGACAAGAAAAAAGGAAGAAACAAGAAGAAAGAATCAAAACGGACTCAGTTACCATAACTAATTTTCAAATGAGGCATCCTTTGTCTTTTGTTGAAAATGAAGTTAACGAAACCTTCCCCACTACCAAATCCCACTGTGTCTACTGATACGTGTGGTGTATGTTGCCTCAAAATCATGTACATTCTCAGGGATATTCTGACTGATGAAATAATTTCTCAGGTTAATCAGTCTCACAATGACCAGACTGGGGTTTCATTTCTCTGTGTCTCAGACACAGCCAAAATCTTGGGTGAAAAGACAGGCATCAGGCTGTGTCTTTGTAAATGGGATAGGATGGGCAAGATGTGTCTGCGTGATTGTTCAGACACATGCAATAGGTACAATGAGCCGTATGTTACCACAGGTGTTGTTGGAAGAAGTTGGAATGGGCTGATCATTTGGAGGCTACCTGAATGCAATAATTTGGAGAAAAGGTACAACAAGGGATATGTGAGAGAAGAATAGTTTGGGGGGATTTAAGTTGCTGCTAGGAAAGAAAAGCCACTGCCTTCTACTTGTTGGTTTACACATTTGAATGACATAATGAGAAAGCAAGTGGATATAATCCTTTGAGCTGCATGAATGTGCCAGGAATATCTCTCTGCATTGTGATAGAAAGTTCAGGAGAAGGGCATTTTTTAAGCATAACAAGCCACGAAGCATGTCAAATCTCAGAATATAACTGGAATTTTTCCTCCAAGAGAGAATGCATGTGAAATAAACTGATTATAAAAGGCAAATACTCTAAAGTCTAGTCTACTTTTTTTGAAACAGATTCATTATGCAAGGTCTTGATGGAAAAAAATGTGTTTTATACCAATCCATTAATTTTTGGAGGACAGACATACTCTCCACAAGGGTTCTCCTACAGAAGCTTATCAGAGTCATAATTCTTTGGCATTCATCACACTTCTTTGTGAATGCCACAATAGATCCATGAAAGTCTGAGACAGGTGTCTAGATTTTGTGCCTTCTCAGCAGAGAGTAACAAACACTTACAGAACGTAAGCTACCTCCTCCTAATTGTGTAGTTAGAAAAGATCAAATGAATCATAAGCCAAAAGTGCCTATTTCTCTTTATTAAGGGAATTGACAGGGAGCTCATCCAGATGCTTCTTTGTCCTGTTTCTGAGAACTGCTCAAAATTTATTAATCAAGTTTTAGCCACCCTCTAATGACCAGTACCAGAAATAAGCAGAGAACAGTTTTGAACACTCAGATGTAAGTTTGATTCTAACTTGGAACTGAAAACCAAAACGTCTGAAACTGTATGCAAAAAAAAGAATGGGGATTCCTCAGAGAGTTGTAATGGTGTGTATATATATATCCGCGAGGCTGATAGAAATCTTCTCTTTTTAATGTTGAAGTAGTTGTTTTGATTTATTTCAGTCTATCCTCTCTTGAATAGTGGTTATGGGATCCTATCACATCCATTGTCAGGACCCCATTGTCTTCCAGATTCAAGACAGCTGTGAATATGTGTAAGACTTCAAGATGAAGATGAAATATGTAGCATGTAGCCAGTTGAACATTTGTGGACTGTACCTCCCACTGGACCCCCACCTTGGAGTCCTAGAATGTAGTTATTTCTTCTGGTGTCTCACATGTCACTGAGAGGTCAGTGTGGGATGAGGAAACTTGCAGCTGGGATAGGAAAGAGAGTCACATGAAGCTCCCTGATGCAGCCATCTCTTAGGCCAACGATACAATCTGCGTGGCACTTCTTTAGGGGTTTATAACTATCAACACAGAAGGACACCATTCCATAAATCTAGGCCTCTTATAGAGCATGTTGGAACCTCTGTAGGCACCATGACAGGCTACACTGAGACGTCCGATCTGCTTAAGGATTGATGTCCTATCTGCAAATGGAGATGATCCAACCCACTTTCTGCTGGCTTGTTGACATATTCCATCTGCCTAGATCCCTCCCAGGCTGCCTATCAGCTTTACTTCTGTACTAAGCTCTGCTTAAGGTCCAGATGAGTGAATCACTTCTCGTCTTCAGTCTGACCTCCCAAACACCACTTACATCATTGACGCCCACTATGACCCTACTGCCAGAGGCAATGGGAGAGTCATTACAATCGATGTACAGAAGAGAGTCCTCGAGGCCTTCAGAGACCAGCAAGGCTGGGAGCCCTCACGGAGAAAAAGGCAAAGAGCGCTACCTACCTCACAGTCCTAAGAAAGCTGTGCTGTCACTCCCTCCTTCTCAAACTTTCCTTTGCACATGACAGTTTTAGTAAAAATTGAGCACATGAATAGCACTGTCTGAGGACAGCATATGTAGTAGAAGACCTTCACTAGTTAGGATATGGTTTCTATTTCAAGAAAACAATATCTGGGGTCATGGTGATCCTAATCTCCAGCTCTGCCCACATTTGTAGAGGCTGCTTTACCTTTCAAAGGCGTCCCGTACGTTGTCTACAATATCTCTCTGTTGCGGATTCTTCACTGTGGTGTTTTTCTTTTGCAGGACCAGCCTTTTGATTCAGATGTGGAGGATTAGATGGAAATGTCCACATTTTCTCCCCAGGAACCCCACAATCAAGTTTCATAGTGGAGCACAGACCATATGGATGATTATGGCAGCAGCAATCAGACACAAAGTCAAGAGCCCATTAACATGGATAAGTTATTCACCTGCATGGCAGTACAGCTACAGTCACAGAGCCTCAGCAAAGCATTTTGTACCACTGCCAGTAACTCAGACTGAATTTTACTCCAAATCTCCATTTGAAAGCTCGGTTTAGAATTCAATAATGCCTGGCTTTTATTCCCTGTGATTGAACTAGTATACCTGAGGAGGGAATGGAAAAGAAGATGGATAGCAGTGGAAACAATTAGGAAAAAAAGGTGAGAAGCATGACAAGACTCCAGTAAGAGCCAAGAATATGTGGTCTTAGCAGATGTGTTTCTGGTGTAATTTCGAGATCCTGGAAAAATCCAACTTCCTCCACTGAAGGAGTCTTTCCCCAGAAGTGGCTCTGCTGATATAAGCATGATGTCCTTTGCTCAAGCTTCTCACCTCTATATTTACACACCATTTCAGTCAACCATTACAGTTCAGTGAATGAAGTAATGCAGCCTGCACACCACTGGAGTAAGAAAGAAAGACATACATAAAAGTGAGGATGCATATCGTAACAAACATGGGTGGGAGGAGAAGACACAAGTGGACAAGGCAGACGATCTCATCTAATTCTCAGGACCATCTGGATCGTACACTGAGGTTCTATTTGTTGGGAAGTGGATGTAATTAGCTCCAACAGAGTATGATACAGCAATCTTCTATAGGGTTCAAAGAGAGTTACTAAGCTTGGCATGCCTCTGGACTAAGTATCAAATAATGGTCAAGGACAGAAATGAAGAAAATATTGTAGCCAAAAGTGGATATCCCTGGACAAAGATTTTAGGGAAATTTTCCTTCCATTCTGACTTTTTGTCTAGATGCCATCCAGAGGGACCTGGACAGGCTGGAAAAGTGGGCCCACGAGAACCTCATGAGGTTCAACAAGGCCAAGGGCAAGGTGTTGCACTTGGGTCAGGGCAATCCCAGGTGTGTGTACACACTGGGAGAAGAACACACTGAGAGCAGCCCTGCGGAGAAGGACTTGGGCGTTGTGATTGATGAAAAGCTGGCCATGAGCCGGCAGTGCGCTCTTGCAGCCAGGAAGGCCAATGGCATCCTGGGCTGCATCAAGAGAGGGGTGGCCAGCAGGGAGAGGGAGGTGATCGTCCCCCTCTACTCTGCCCTTGGAAGGCCTCACCTGGAGTGCTGTGTCCAGGCCTGGGGCCCCCAGTACAGAGGGGATGTGGAGCTGTTGGAGCGGGTCCAGAGGAGGGCCACCAAAATGATCAGAGGGCTGGAGTACCTCTCCTATGAGGAAAGGTTGAGGGAGTTGAGATTGTTCAGCTTGGACAAGAGAAGGCTTCGGGGAGACCTCATTGCGGCCTTCCAATAGTTAAAAGGAGCTTACAGGCAGGAGGGGGACCGACTTTTTACATGGGGGGATAATGGTAGGACAAGGGGGAATGGTTTAAAACTGAAAGAGGGGAGGTTTAGGTTGGACATCAGGAAGAAATTCTTCCCTGAGAGAGTGGTGAGGCGCTGGCACAGGCTGCCCAGAGAAGCTGTGGCTGCCCCATCCCTGGCTGTGTTCAAGGCCAGGCTGGATGGGTTCCTGGGCAGTTTGATCTAGTGAGCTAGTGGCTGGCAGCCCTGTCCACGGCAGGGGGGTTGGAACTAGATGATCTTCCAACCCAAGCCATTCTATGGTTCTGATTCTATGAAATACTTCATTAATAAAATTCTCTATATTTTCCCTGCAACTGGAGCTATTAAGAGTAAAATTACTTAACAACTGGCAAAGATTTCTTGTACATTTGGATTCGAAAGACAAAGTCTAACCACACTGTTACATGCTGAAATCCATTTAAAAATAAATCCTGCCTAGAGTCTTCTTCTAAAATCCTTGCTAATGTATCTTCCTCTCCAGAACACAGCAAGTCTTTGGTCCCTCAGTGAGTTGAAAAAAGAGGCACTATATATACACCTCGATATCCCTAAAAGACCTTAAAAACTTTTCATAATTGAACTTTTTATTCCTTTTGCTAGTCTTGATCAATTTTCATTTGAAAAAGTGCTTGCAAAACCCTCTTGAGACTCAAAAACCACAGTAATTATGTTACAGTAATCTTTGATACATGAATTCAGGCAGAATTGAAACTCCCTAGTCAAAGAATTATAATGAAGTTATCTCCCCTTCTCCCCCGTTTTTTTTTTTTTTTTTTTCCCAAGCACATTGATCACCCTAATTACAAACTACACGGGGAGTAAATAGAAACAAAGTTTTGGCATTCTTACTGAAGACAACAGAGAAAGAAGAAAGAGAATAGAGTTAAAAAAAAAAAAAGAAAAAATAGAAAAGAGAATAGAAAAAAGAGATATTTTAATCCACTCAGTACACAGAAGGTATAGTATGTGACCTGTTCTTTTGTGCCTCAGCTTCAGTGGACTTGTATTGGCTGGGGGCATCAAGGCTGAAGATCAGCTACGAGCTATTTTATGCTGCTTGTCAGTCCAAGACAAAGGGGTAAAAGCTGTATGCCAGAAGATATGGATGGAGTAAATTAATCCCAGTTCTATTTCTAGGTGTAGTTTAAGAAGTCAGCCCATGCTAAATCAGTGCTGTAGAGCACTAGCACCTGTGGTGTTCGAGAATATTTTCTGCAACCACCACCTGAAGGCTAGGCCTACCGGCTGCAGCTCCAGTAGACAGGTTTTGGAAAATTCTCATAACTGTGCTTGTTCCTATGATTTCTGAACTTTCCTGCTCCTTCCTGGTACCTGTAACAATGTCACTGTTGGTAAGTCTCCCTTCCTGGTATAGAAAGGTGATGTAGGACAGGCACATCACTGGCTCAAGAGAAAGTTAACAGTATCCAAATGCACAGCATATCTCTATCGGTGGGACAGAGATTCCCCAAAATTTTTTCCTTGATAGAAATTCTAAAGCCTGTCCACTTCTTTTGGATGTCCAGTGTGAATGCTGAGATCCTCTGAGACCCCTGAAATCTGAGTTACACAAGACAATTGTCACCACAGATGCATGTAAAGACGTGACTGAGAACACATAACCCTTAAAAAATGAGTACAGCTTTTCAGAAGCAACCATTTCAGGTAAGAGAGGACTAATTTCAGCCTTTTCTTCTGGCAAACTTCTCATTTGAGGTTTTCTTTTAAGACTGGGGTTTGAGCATTCCCTAAACAAATACAGGAGAAGCTCTGTCAAATAAATCAACACCATTGCCTACTTTTGTGTTGAAAACGTGAAAATGAAAGGCTTTGTCAGTACTCAGCAGACCATATTCATAACTTTCCTAGCCTCAGAGGAGAAACTGGATTTTTACCACTAATCACAATCATAATTTGTGTTTTGATAATATGACATCATATTGGAGGTGAGTCACTGGAAACAGGAGCTTGCCTCTCCTGAAAATTTTATGAATGTTTCAGTGAACCACTGTTAAATTTTGCAGGTTTTGCAGAGAAATTTGATATTAGGGAGCAAAGCAGCAAAATGAGTTAATATGTGCCAGAGATATGAAAGCAATACAAGAGATTTTGGAAGCTTACCAGAGAGAAGAAAGCAAGTCTTCTCATAAATAAGGAAGACATGAAATTAATAATGTCTCAAAAATGACTCAGATAACTTACAGTGGTATCAAGCCTGTCATCAGTAAGAATATACATCAAAAAGGCTAAAATACTAGGAACAGAGACAAACTACTCAAATACCTTGGAAAATATGAATACATATAAACCAGCTGGTCTTGATCATATCTTATGGCAATCACCTCCGAGAGTAATATAAGCTGTAGTACTCGTCTACACCTGAAAATTAAAAAAAAAAAAAAAAATTGATAGTGTGGTCTTATAATTGAATGTGATTGAACTACTGCAGGTAACCAAGTTACTGCATGCCAGCTGAGCCATTGTAAATGGTTGCATGCACACTCAAGTAAGTAATGTCTGTTCTCTTTTACTAAGAACAGAAAACCAACCCACAGAAACCAAAGCAAAAAAAAAAAAAAGCAGGTGCTCTTACTCCAGTTTAAGAGTGACATATTTTGTTTTCACATAAGGAGACTCACAGTTTGTCTCAGGTATACTAAATTGTTGACACATAAGTTGAGAGGAATAAAAAGTTAAAGCAAGATGAACGTAATTTGCTCAACAACTGGACAGAAGTCAATACTGTATGGCAACTTTCATATGAGGAAGGAGAATCCATGCAGAAATACTCTGCAAATATTGTTCTTTTTAGGGATTAAAGGAAAGGAAAAAATATCTTCTAACAAATAGCTCACAGGGCTCGATTCTTCTACATTTATAGAATCACAAATAGATCTCAATTTTCAATGCGATTCTCTTGATTTTCACTGAGCAATTTGTAACACAAAACATTTTTCAAAGTCAGTGAATGAATCAAAATATGGCTCCAGTGAACTCCATGCTCTGCAGTGTATGGAATGCTGAAGAACAAATACTGGCCAGGTAACTTTGTTTCTTAGAGGCACTAAGATGAAAATAAGGAGCACAGCAGATATTTGCTTATTTAACTAATTTTTAAGCATCGCATTTAACAAGGTATTACCTGGGAAAAAAAAAAAAAAATCAATGTCACCACGTACTTGGTAAATAGAACAGAAGAGGGCTGGCTTTATGCACTCCTGCAGCATCTTGGAGGTACCAGATCCACTTCATGCATCCTAAGAACGGAAGGAAGTCAGTAAGATTTAGGAAGCAGAGAGTGATTATGAGATTGAAGGATTTAGGACTGTCTGAGGTATATAGTTCAACGGAGAAATGACAAACAAGAGGGGTAAAGAAGGGAAACAGATGTCAACAGTTAGAAAGCAAAAAGGCTGAAAAGAAGGCAAACACAGCTAATAAACGGAAAAACAGATTAGACACTAGGAATGTAAAATGGTAAATCTTTTTTTTTTTTTTAATTTTTACTTTTAGTTTCTGGAATAATGCGTTTGTAGTCAAAGTTCTTTGTCTTGTTTTCCAGACTGGAAGCCAGACTCATCAGAATGTCATTGGTAAGAGCCATGTATTGGCAGTGAGCAGGTTAGTGGGATCTAACAAATCTTCATTTTTCCACTAATTTTACACAGGGTTTTTCTCACTCTATACCAAAGCTTCCTCATAGCTCCAGCTATGAGATATATAAAATGAAAAAAAACTGCTGATTTTTTTCTGGACAACCATGGCTCTGTGAATATACATTGCATGATCTATAAAGTCTTTCACTCATGGGAGAATGATGTTTCCAGTTGGTTGCATAGAGTTACGTTTTTTCTCCTCTTTTGCTTGCCAGCAGGTATAAAATGGCTAAATGTTCCAAATCCATATTTCATTAGATTTTCCTTCTTCAGCAATTCTGTCTGGTTCTCAAACCACCATCTTTAGTACCTTATGCAGAGACTGTAGTTTCCTCATAATAAAGTTTGTGTAACTAAGATTGACTTTCTCCTTAGCTACCTTTCCCAGAACTCAACAAATCTGCCTGAAATTTCACACGCATGCTTTTTTAGCAGACCAGACTTTAAAAACAGTTCTAAAGGAAGTCAGCCAGGTTATTTATTAGAATTTGTAGATTGTAAAAAAATCAAGAGGACTAACAGTGAATAAGCCCAAAGTATGCTTGATTCAGAGAAGTCTGATCTGGTGCCTCTGAATGTATTGAAACAGTTGAGAAGTCATCTTTCAAAGTTGAATAGTTCAGACTTTCGGAATGTCTCCAGTGAGACAGGTTAGGAATGACGTCATTTTGTGCTGTGTGTTATGGTCACTTCCAGAAAGGAAGAGCGGCCATGAAGGTTGAGGGCAGATTCTCCATAGCAGTCTAGTCTAAAACCAGCAGACTTTTTAGTTGCTGATCTGAATGCAGGTTTCAGAATCTCTCGTAGTAAAAATGAAAATAAACAATATTCAACGTTCTCATAAAGTACAATGTCATTTTGAAATTCTTCTTGTTTTGCTTCATTCAATGTCTTTTTACTACTGTCTCCATATTATCGAAGTTATAGATAATTTTTTCTTATTTTGAAACAATTAGGGAGAGCTATGATTAACACAGCTAGGGGTGTTAGTATAGTATAGGGGTGTGCATCAGTTCCTACATTATGGTGTCTGAATGTCAGCTTGTGACAGACTGCAGAGCTCCGGGCAGTGTTCCACACTGAGTAATCTGCTGTCCTTTGAAGTCCCCTTTGGTACCTGAGCCACCTGCACAGGGCAGGCAGTGAGGGCACAACACCCAGGGGAGAGCTGGACCATTGTGAAGTAGTGACCCAGGCCAGCCAGGAGGCTCCAGGGTATCCCAAGTGACTATAGCTGCTACATTGGGAGCTGGGATTGCCCTCCAGACATTCTTGACTGAATTCACTCCTTTGGGAACTTAGGCACTTGATGCACTTCTTGAAAACGGAATTTGTCTTAATCTGGAAATGAATCCCACCTAAAGAGCAGGATCCTAAGTTCTAACTGTTGGCACCTTCTGCCGTGTAAACTGTTCTGGCACAATTGAGATACTCTCAAGGGGCAGGTAGATATGCACACAGGCAACTCAGGCTAGAGTAAAAGGATGACTGAAGGTCAAGTGGGATCTCTAAGACATCTTGCATGACACTAGACATCTAATTTTTGTCAGCTGAATCCCACCATGGGTGTCTGTGACAACGGAAGCATTTTTTTAATCTCCCGTTCTACCGAACAAAAGATACCAGACAAATTAGACTCACTTTAGTTGCCCACGTGTGGGTGTCCAATCTCACCTGAGATTACTAGACTGCCTCGCCCGGTATGAACTGCCACTCCAGTAGGAAACAGATCTCCATGTAGATGTCTTTGATACTTCGGCTTACCTCAAATGTGAAAGATTTTTTTTTGCCACTGACTTTATGAAGCCCTCTTGGAGTGCATTTCGTCTTTTCCTAAGGCTGAGATCTAAAACGGACTAGGTGAATTACAGTTCAACACTGCCTGGTTCCTCCTGCCTTGGCTATCAGAGGATTTTTCATCAAATCTAGCCATCTAACAGCTGTTTTATGAGATGAATCCCACCTGCAATTCCAAGTAGTTGCTTCTACTTACAGATTAAAGTAATGTATTTATTTTTCAGTCATGACCTTTTCCAGATATGAGTTTGCAATGTGTGATGCAAAATGCAAGATCAATGACATCACAAATTGATATAATAATATACAAGTAAAAAAAAAATAAAAACACCATGTCATAAAAGTTAATATATATCTTCGGCACTAAGAAATTTTAAATCTGTAAATTTTCCAAAAAGAAAACAGCAAAGCTTTTTCTTTATATTTTTTACTTGTCAACTTTTGCAAAATTTTTGTTAATAAGTACATTGAAGACGCATTTTTGACAGCTCCACATTTTGAAGGAAGAAAGAGTAAAATTATACATTGCAAAAGAACTATGAATATGGCATTCATGTCAGCTCCCCAGCATCATGCTGCATAGCTCCCTCAGCAAACTATAGGGTAATTGAAACTCAGTCACTGTGATTGGTAGGTGGTTAGTTATTGTTGATTTCATCAGTTCTCTCTCTCTCTTTTTTTTTTTTTTTTTTGTAATGAATGTGAGCAGTATTTTGGTAAGGCATAATATGTCTCCTGCTTATTTGTACATCCAGAAATCCAAGATTAGAATGACTGTGAAAAGAAAATATGGGGGAGGTGATCATGATGGGGAAATATAAAATTCCGAACAGTAAAGAAGAAAGTACCAGTGAAATGTTTGAGGGTGTTTAATTATTGGCCTGACAATGCTCACACTGGATTAAGTGATAAATGCACTACTTGTTTCAAGAGCCAGAGTGCTATATGCTTTGGAAACAACCTTATCCCATTGGAGAAAGATGGAAACAGAACAAGAGTCTTATGTTTGAGACTTCAGAAGCTGAGTGAATGAACTTATTCTGGGAGTTTTTTTCCATGAATTTTGTGCATGAGAAACATACAGGTAGAAGAAAATGGACATTTCTTCACAGCAATAGAATTTTCCTTCGAATTATTGTGGGTTAGATCTGAATACCTAGTTCAGCTCAGGACCAATAGTAAAATGGAAGTGCAGTATTTTGAAACGCCTTGCAATGTAGTAAATGACCACTTACTCACTGCACAGCTGATGGACTGCAGAAAACACACGTCCGCACAGCTACATCGCTCCAGGTTGTTCGGTTAGTGGGCTAGAAAATCCAAGAGGATACTGCAAAGCACTCAAGCTTGAACTTCACACCCTTCTCCCTGGCTCTATCTCCCTCCCTCACCCCCAGCAATGCATCTGTGCAGACGACTGGTATTTTTCTTAAATCTATTTCCTTCAGGTTGTTATGACAGGAGCTATATGAGTCAGAGCAACCAGGCTTTTTGTTTCATTTTCTTTTAAGAAAGTCCAAAGATGGCTGCTGACGGGAGATCAAGCTTCATGTGTTGTTCGTTTCTTCCTCTGCAAAGAAAGCTTATGCACTCTTACCACTTGCTAAGACACGCTTGTATTCTCAAATTGACTGTTTTGAGGATTTTGGTGCTCCAGTAACGACTTCCCATTCCTTTATCACTTTCCAGCAAGACTACTAATAGAGCGGTCCATACTTATCAGGTATTTGTCTTGATTTCTCCCCACTTATTCTAGATGACAATTATTCGTACTGGAACAAATAGTGACTTGAGAAAGTATTTTAACACAGTACACAAAATAAGGACTGGAGCCTTCTCCTTTTGAGGCCAATGACAAAACTCACTAAGCAGAAGAATTAGATCCTGAAACCCAGAGGTAACAGGACAAGAGCTAGCTAAAAAAGCAGTGTCTATTCACTACTGAGCCTCCATTTCCTCTCTCACCTCAGTAGTATTAAAGTAACTGTACAGACATCTAAATCAAAGATAAATAGTCTCTATTTCAAGGTTTGTTTTACCTCAGTACTGAAGATATTCTCTAAGAATACAGACTGGGATACATAAGCACAGACTGATAATCCAGTGAACACACACTACCCGTGTTGACTACCCATGCAACTAAACCATTGCTCTGCATTAAGTAAATACAAATTATATCCCCAGGACATTACTTCCTCATCAGCAGCACAAGTGACAACCTATCTATCACATCGTGACTGTTTGCTCTGCCAGCCCTGAGCTCGGTGTCCAAGCCTGCCCCTCTGACCAGATGGCAGGGAACGTGACTGCTGCCCCTCAGTGAGTGATGGAGCTGCTTCTTTCGGTGCCATTGCTGCCTTTTGTGATGTGGGGAAGAATGTAGATGGGAAAAATACTTCATCAGTAACAATCTCTATTCAAGGGATGTGTAAACATCCTCATCAAGGCATCACTTAGTTTTATGCCAGCTGGAGGCAGTTGACAGTGACACAAATCAGTTCAAAGTTAACCAAGAATAAGGAAAAATTTTAAAAACAGAATTATCAAGTGAGGTTAGAAATGCTTCCTTCCTATGTAGGAGATTCAAGCATTTCATATAAATATATAACTCAGTGCAAATTCATAGATCTCTGCCTGCCCCCTTAACTTCTTACTGTACCTTATTAAGACAATAATTGCTTTTATTCATCTATGAGACTGAGACAACGCTTATATTAAGTCCTACTTCAGAAAAGACACAAGAAGCAGTGACTGAACTGGGAACTGAACCATATCTTCAACCGTGCTTTCACATCTAGTCTTTTCAACTAAATACCTACACAGGTTTTGTTAGGCAACTCTCCCATGGTTAAACACTCATTTTTCACCTACATTATAGGAGCATCCTCTAAAGTTTGCTGAGCTGGATATACCCTGGGAATTGCCACTACAGCACTTTAACCCAGTAAGTAATGCTTTCCATTGCCTGCAATAGGGTCCAGGCTTTGCGTTATGCTGAAAACATGAGCCTCATTACTTCTCAGGCTTTGTTTGAACTTGGGCTGGCCTGCCTGAAGGTTTATTTTAGCTAGGACCTGCAATTAATTACTTAATCCACTTTGTTCTGGATTTAGCTTAGTTTGGTACAGCTCTCTAGTATCACGCTTAAGACTATCTGTATGCTTGCAATACCAGTTACTAAGAGTTAGTAGAAGCAAGTGGTGCTTTCATGCAGAATGATATTTGAGCCTAGAATGACGTACAGCTTGCAGGTCTACAGGCATAGGATGAGACCACAGGCAGAGGCCTTGAAAGCATATGAGCAGGATGATATCAGTGCGTCCAGAGCTATAAGCTGACACCAATGGTCAATTGCTAGTCATCAGAGGGGTGCAACCTTAGGAAATGGATAAAATGGCTTTAGAAGTAAGAAAGAGAACAAATAGTAGGTATCTGATATATATAAGATATGCCATGTATAGTAAATTCAGGCGTAGTATGGGCTAGAACAACGAATAAAGAGAAAGCATTAAAGGTTGTTAGCAAATATACAAAAATGGCCCTGAATGGATCCAAGATTGAGGAGCAAGAAATGATCAACATTGAACTCCAGCTGGAGAAGGACTTGCGTACCTTCAGAAAACAAAAACCTCAGGACCCTCAGGAGTGATGGGAGTGTGAGATAACATCAGAGAGAGGGGTAGTTATGAGAAAGCTGATGTATCTATCATTTAATGCTATATACCTTGAAATGTCACTTTTAGTATCATCATAGCTGGACTGATAATTCTTTGAGGAGATTGTTAGGACTAATTAAAATAACAATAAATTATTGTCTTTAACTCTGTGGTGTGTTCATTTTCCTGTAAAAAGACAAGTGTAACAATGAGAATTCAAGCATGCTATTCTGTAACTTACTTGCAACAAACTGCTAATATCTTGTATCCAGAAGCTCTTGAGCGCTTTTCATACACTTAGGGATCACAACCTTCTGCTGTACACCTGCTGATTTCAACATGGTGAGGTGGTGCAGTTTGGTAGATGGTAAGTTGGCAAGAGAGGCACTGCAAGTCTCAAAACTGTAAGTAAAAGGAAGAAGCAAGACTGACTGGCCATGTTATTTTAGTTGCCACAGTCCTAATACTAGCATATTTTGCTGGCTAGTGTAAATGCAACAAGAGTATGGGTGACTGCTGAAGGCCTCCCAAGCTTCTTGCTTTTTTCAATGCACAGCAACAGCAACCCCATCTCAAGCCACCCTGTTGTCCAGCTGCATGTTGCTGTGAGGCAAGCTGTGAGGTTGTGGAGGAGCAGAGCCACTGCAGTGAGCTAGCACTGACAATGGAGCAGCAATACATCCGTTTCTCGGTCTTCACTCAGCCCAGTATTTGTTAAAAAACTCTTCTCAAGAGGCTAGCCAGGCTCAACTCTTTTTAGTCTGTGTCTTTGGTGATTCAAACGTATTTGTCATTGCAATGAGATGCACAGTGCCATATGCCATGTCTGACTGAATGAGGTCCACAACACTCAGGGCATCACTTAGGAAGAGCATCCTGCTCAGTTCTGCTAGGATGTTGACAGGAGAAATAGCCTGACTCTGCTGCCAGGTTTGGGGAATGGAGTACAAGACCACAACAATTGCAGTTGTGAAGGGCCAAAGCCTCACTAAACATAGTGGGAAATTGATTTCAGAAATCTGAAGTCTTCCTCTTATAACAAAACCTGACACTATTCTTGTACATAAGACTGGTGTGGGGAGTGTGATGATATTCTAAGCTCAATAGCAATATTTATTTGCTGTGCAGTAACAGATGGTGTCTGATCCATGGATCGCTGCCAGGAGTCCATCAGCCATGTGGGTGAGTAGCTCAAGTCACTGCCTATGAGATCATTCTGGTGGCAGAACGATGAGCATAAACTTCACCATGACCTGCTTCACATTTCACATGCTGCTAGTGACTGATGTGGCTGAAGGTAGGCCAGGTGCTCCACTGACTAGGTTCCACCTAGCCTTAGGCGGATTGGAGGCATTGTTCAAGCAACAACATCCTCTGGAAAAGGAAGGGACGTGTGTAATTGAAATGCAATACATTCCACAGACACCATTGATTAGTGTCTCTGCCTATCCTGGGAGGAGAGATGATACACTTATTTTAGCAATATCTCCCACAAACCCTTCCCTCTCTCTCTCTCTCTCTCTCTCTCTTTTTTTTTTTTTTTTCCCATTATATTTGCTCCAGTTTGGGAAGATGCAAATCTTTGATCAGACATTTGTCTGAAAATCACTGTAATCAGATGCTCAAGGCAAAGATGGCAGCTGGCAATACTGCTAAATCTTGGGCAAGTGCTCTTCAGGCATTCTCACTCTTTCCTAAGTCCTGTGAGTCAGTGCGGATTTCACATAGTGCTCTGCCTCCACCATCAACCTGGCATGCTGCAGGAGGCAGCAGACGAGGTGCAGATTCAGCCAATGTCCTCCTCAGACAAGCATAACTCATGAATAGGTGATTTTTGCATCTTCTTCATTTGTTAGGGCAACAGGGACAAGAGCATTCTTATGGAAGGGCTGGACTAACAGTGGAGGTTAATCTACTTAACTGTGGTCCAAGGCAAGTATAGTCATAATATGAAGTATGAGAAAGCTACTGTTCTAAGACAAAGTAAGTTGGCAGAGCTTACTTACATCAGTCAGCCAGACTACAGTTAACATCTAGGTTAAACAGGATATTTGTGCCGCTGGAGGAACAGCAAAGCTCACAAAAGGTTCTGTTTTGTTTTGATTTCAATTTTTGCATAAACACTCATCCCTTTTTCACAGGAGACTGCTGAGATTATTTCTTTATTTTGGTCGAGCTTTGAATAAAGGTCACTCTTGCTAGGATTTTGTTGGTCTGTATGAACACAGGGTTAACTGACTATCAGACAGGCTATCCTTGATTAGTGAGGCCAGCTCCTATTAGTCATAGTCACAGTCAGATGGGGCTGCTGCAGCATCATCTATAATCCACTCAAAATTTTCACTCAGAATAGCAACAAATCTGCATTCCCTTGCTGGCATTCTGCAAGAGAAGCAAAGGCAGATCCCCCACATTTATTAGCAAAAAATCTGTTCTGGAACTGGTATTGGCACAAAAGACCTCTGTGCCCTAGATATGTACATACATGGGGCCAAGTACTACTCATAACTAGAGGGAGACATACATTCCTGAAGATGACATCTGATGCATTTATTCACCAGACAATAACTGGAATAGTTGAGACAGCATTATTTTAGGTCATTTTAGAAGATGTCATAGAGGACAGTTTTGGACTAAGTGACAGCGACTTTTTTAAAGAGACCAAACTTTGGTAAACTAGGAAGAGAAGTCAGGGACAAGAATACTGAAGTGACTTAGGATTTCTTCAGATCAAAGTTACTAAAAACAGGCAGGAATGTCCATGACAAGCAAGCTGCAGGATTCCCTGCATTACTAATCTCCGTCTCCTACCCAAGAAAGGTATTATGAAGAAGCAGAGAACATGGTAGGACAGAAAAAAAAAAATCAGATCAGCTCAGGCTGTGACTTTATTACTTGCTTGGGAATGTTTCCAAGTTCCTTGGTCTGAGTGTATG
>VXAV01009155.1:389989-400562 GCA_013399715.1 Alectura lathami | reverse complement strand
GACAGGCTGGAGAAATTACCTTTCATAGCAGAGCTTTGTAATGAGCTCACAGCTCACATCATTGCCAAGATATTAATATCAGAATTTACTTTCTATTATTGCAGGAGGCTCACCTATATGTTAAGTAGTGTAAGCCCATTTTTAGTGTAAGCCCATTCGGTTTAGAATATGTCTTCCACGTATTCTAAACTGAACCAAAGCAGTGCAGAGTCTGTGGGCAACCCCTTTTCTATTCAAAACACAGGTTTCCTCCTTAGTTGAAGAAATGTTCTTGCTTTCAGTTTTACCATATTTATGAGTATGGAACAAAGTATAACACACTTTGGAAGCTTACCTGTGAAAGGAGGGTTTTATTTTTTGGGCAAAGTCATAGATGATTGCATTGTCATTCTCAATATATTGCATCTCTGTGGGACGGACAGTAAAGACTCTCGTCCCTGCACTAAGTCCTTGCAGCACCATGACAGCACATCAAAACCTACTCTGAGCTACAATAGCTTTTGAAAACAACAACATGACATCTCTGAGAATCCACTTCTGCTTTCCTGTTGGTGTCTTATACATGGCATATACAAGTACTCTCAAGCAATAGGCTGAAAAAGTCTCACATCCCCTCAAAGGTTGTACGTGTATGAATTTTGAAGAAATAATATTTCCTGCTAATTGTAATCCATTCATTGTAATAATTTTCTAGAGTCCTAAGACATTTACTAGTTTGTTTTTTTTTTTTTAATTTAACCCATCCAACAGAATACTTAATCAAATCACCACTCTAATATTGTATAAGAAAACTGAAAGAAACCCTACAATATTAAATTGAGTTTCATAGATTTCAAAGCAATTTCTGTATACCCCTCTAAGGTTTTATCTCAAGAAAATGCCTCTGGACATAAATACAAGACTTTCAATTTCAAGAGCTTTCCATGGCGGAAAATACCACTATTTCCGTCAGCTATTCCACACATTCCTTTTATCCTTTGGTGTAAATTTGACTAATTATTAGCTCTCCCAAGGCCAGTTTCTGAGATATGGATCAAACCTTGCATAAATGGCTGCTACTCAATATCTAGCTAATGTTCATACAGGAGAGAAAAAAAATCTTCCAGACACCAATCCAACTTCATTCCTGAGACTGATTATAGTTAGTATGCAAGACTGAACTCTTCACCGTCTACTGAATTTTACTGTCACACTACCACACTTTAGCTTTACCTGTATTATTATACAGATATCTGTGTGCTTTTGCTATATGTTATTATGCAAAACACTGATAAGCTAAGAGTAATTTGCACATCTGCATCTTTGAATTAGTATTTCACTAATTACACTAGGCTAAGGCAGTTCAGTACTTGCATGTGAAAGCTTCAGAAAAGCATAGGATGACAACAAATGGAAGAACACATTCAAGAAAGGGATACCATCGGGTTCTGAGCCAAATACAAAGGCAAGCTGAAATGTGGTAGGTTGGTATAACCTACAAACCAAAGACTCTCTTTTTAGATTATACTTTCAGACAAATTTAATGTTTACCACCACACCCTCTCTCACCTTCTGCTGAAAGCAAAATTCTTCAAACCGCAAAGAGTTGATGTTTTGACTAATTTTGAAGTGCACGTGTACTTTTTAAAGCCCATTGGCAGGAGGAGAACAGCAGGAGAAACACAAGCAGTGATACGCTGAAACAAGAAGTTCAGCTGAGCTAATTAAAAACGGTTGTTAAGATTGACACTGAGAAATCATATCATCAGGCCATTCTTTGGTGAGACTCTTGAAGGCAGCCAGAGTGAGTGGACAGCGGGCAGTGGGAGGTGGGCTGCCATGCAGATCAGTGGAAGAGTAGTGCTTGCTCACTGTTGCAGCGAGTGGGGAAAGGCTGAGTTTTATCATCCATGGCAGTGGCTCTGAGGCCTGAGCCTGCAGGCAGATGAGGCCTCACTGCTTATTTCATCCTATCAGATATTTTCTGCAAAGGAAATATTATTAAGCAGGCCAACTCCTAAAAACCTTCCCATATGTTGCATATTAGGGGATTAAAGGAGATCTAATGGTGAGTTGGTGAGTTCTGCAGAGGTATTTTTAATGTTCTTTTTGTAACCCCTATTCTCACCTTCCCATCACCTATCACCTGCAGTCGGGTAGGAATACCTTAAAATGGAATTCAGAAAAATAGATTTCCTTGAGCTTTACCATTTACTTTACTGAATTTGAGGCTGAAAATAACTCACAGAAGAGGCCTTGCAAAAACATTTTTACTAGAAATATTAAATCTTAGAAGTTGGGCTGAGCTATGCATCACTACATATATATTTTTAAAAGAGACATTTTCAAAAGCCTGAGAGATTCCATATTCAGTTAATTCTTTCCCTAGCTGGCAAGCATCTACCAAAATTTGGCATAATCACGTTTTTAAACTATCAGTATGTGGAAAAAGTGAAAAAAATACAGTACTTTTTTTTTTTTTTTTTCTAAGGAGATTTTACAGTTAAAAACCATCTCTGACAGAGATAACAGATTTAAATCGATTACCTAGATATATCCTTTTTCTCTTCCTTCCCTGCAGCTTTTAGAGAAATCTGTTACAGGCAGACTTCAGAGACTCAGCCCAGCAAACGAATCACCAAGGCAACCTTGACACTGATGTCTGGAACTCGGTATGGAGGGAAACAATAAGCACCTTATATCAGTATCCTGAGTCTGAACCCTCATTCAGTATTTCACAGCACACACAGTGAAATTGGCTTCCTAGTCAGTTGCCTACATTCTTGTACGCTCACTGCTGTTTTTTCCTTAAAAAGTTTTGCTGACAGGTCAGAGATCATAGCCACTTCTTGAATACTGTACATCTATAGGCTCTTATTATAAGTAAAAATCTTTTCCTTTAATCTCACAGAGAGATCTTAATTAAAAAAAAAAAAAAGCCTCCCTCGGTCCCCAGAATCTTTAGTTGCTAATCTGCCAGTGCTAGCATCTCAAGTAATGCAACTGGAAATGTGTATTTTAAATCGGTAGAAATGGATGTTCAAACTGAATGCATTTAACTCACCTGGAGTGGAAGTAGATAATTTTAAAAATCAGCCGGTAGACCAACAGAAGAGTTTTTTTTTTTTTTTCCAGCATGAAAGCTACTTATTCTTTATGCAACAACGTTATCTTTGAATAAGTTCATTCGGAAAATTTGTCATGCTATTTAAGTGACTATATCATTGTCGAGCCAGACTGGAAAAAAAGACACACAATAAGAATAGTCTTATCAATTCACTTTGTCTGCTTGTGTTGGATTCTGGGTGATGTGTTGCAGTTCCAGCATGGCATCTGGAATGTTTAAGCTCTTCTCAGGAGTGCATGGAGCTTTGCAACCACAACCTACAACTCTTTCAACTGTGTTTTTGTTTTCCCTTAAGTATGAAATCAAAGGTGAATATGAAGTAGATATTTATGCTAGGGTGTTTTAGGGGTGCATTTAAATCACGGTTTGGGATATACAGGACTTACTTTGTTTGAAATGAGAAATTTTATTTGAGGAGTACCTGTAAGCCATTGTAGGGGCATGTTCATCTGAAACCAAGACAAAAGGCCATTTTGCCTTTCAAAACATGCTCTTCCCCGGGTCTCACAGTGGTTTTAATATCTTGTTGGCATATTCCATACACCTTTACATTCCAACATTCAAAAAGCTCACTTCAAGCCAGATTCACTGTTAAAAGCATTTTTTTCCTGTGAAGCTAAGATTCATGAGTATAGAACTTATATTGTGTAAAGAGTGAGGTAGGATTTTTCTGTTCTTTCTGCACTCACCACTGTTGCTAAAGTACATATATTTGTTTTGTTTTTCTCTCTTTCTCTCTCTCTCTCTCTCTATTATAATTCTACTCTGAAGCAAATAAAAGAGAAATCAAAAAGTTTCTCTTGTTGTCTGGATTGCACCCTTTTATGAAATCCTTCCACATAGTAGCAGGTCATTTAAGAAAGCAGCAGGCTCCCACTTAAAATCAGCTGCTAATTGCTTTCTGCCATCCGACTCACCCTGCAAAGCAGTGTGCCTTATTGTTGAGACTTCAGCTTTTGATTTTTTCTCAAGTTGCCCTGAGTGCTCAGAGGTGAGCCTAAGAAATCTGGCTGTACACATCCTGTGTTGTTTGATGCCATCCCTTTTTATGGGATAATGGATGGCTTGCTTTTCAGGTGTCAGTCTCATTGCTGCTGATGGCAGGAATCAGTTATTCTCTCCTCGTCATCTCTTCTCATTATGTTTTCCATCAGTCCCTCCACCGAGCAGTAACCCAGTTAACTTCAGGGACAGAGAGAGCTGACGTCTTGCCAACATAGGTGTGTGGGGAGCACATTATTTGGAATGTGGGGCTTAAATATTTCTGTCTCCGGATCTAAGGATATGTATATATACATGCAGGCACATATGTATGTACGTATTTATTTTTTGTGTGTGTGCTTAAAACATGATGCAAGAGGTCCTGATGTGGTGTTCCCACACAATTCAGGAGGACGCACATTACAGCAATGACCACTGGCAGACCACTCAAATATCTCTCAGGTACCAATGGCAGAAGGGTTTTACTCATCTGCCTGGTCGGTCTTTGCTTGAGTCCATGCATCAGCATCTCTCTCTCAATTCCTATACATATTTGCAAAGTGGATAAGTGTAAGCTGTTACTCTGCTCTGAGCTCTCAGCTAGGCATTTACGGCAGTGTTAGGAAAATCTCGTCTAAGAGCACTGCCCAGACAGTGACTCAAGGATTCAACGCTCCCCTTCCTTCCCAGTGATGGACCTGGTATTTGAAGCATCAGGAGAAAGCAATGTGCTGCTCTCAGAGAAGCCAAAGAAGATAGGTTATGCTCCCAATTGCCGTGACTTTGTCTTAGAGTAGTTTCATCCCTCTTTCATCCCTCTTGCTATTTCCAGGTGACATGATCCCTGCATTCCTCTCAGGATAGCTGATAATAGATGATAGATGGCCCAAGGAGCAAGAAAAAAAAAACTGAGTGACAGGGCTCTTTACAAACACAACAAGATATATCTTTGTTTCCCATATGTACACAAAATAGGAAAGTCAGATGGGAAAGGGCTGTCACTGGAACTAGTATCTGACTGCAAGCAAAGCAGATAGCAATAAATGTCACCCAGGCATGTACACGAACAAAGCGGGGGAGAGCAATGAGTCATTCTGGAGCACCAGGAGAAGCAGAGTCTTAGTTATGCATTTTAATGTCATCTGTGGTGGACTTTCTCCTTTTTGAATGGAGGTTCAGCATTTTATATTGGATCCTCATTTTGTATACAAGTGGTAACTATTACCTTAAGATGACTTGAATGAAATATTAGCCAATTTAAAACTATGTTCCACATAGGCATGTAGAGTTTATGGATGGCTGCAGTGCCAAGAAAATTTCAATATCTGAAAACTGTCTGACAGATTGAGGCTGGAACACAGATATGCAAAGTGCTACTTGAGAGAGGATCAATAGCACTGTTCAGTTTTAATTTGGTCTATGCTGCATAATCTGGCCAATTTCTTCAAACTTTTATATCTTAATGGCTGAGATCTGGAAATAGATGTTTTCATGGAATGAAAAACTGCAATTGCTTCTGCTAGGACTATTTAATCAAGATCTGAACAACAGAATTATTTAAATGTGCTTTATATTTACTATGCAGAGACTCCTCAAGCAATGTTCTGCTCCCTGGCTCCAGCTCTGAAATCCATCTATGTTGCAGTCAAAGACATGATGGAAGGTTTTGTAAACACCCAAGCTAGCTTTACCAAATGCAGTTGAATATTGATATTTGCTTTCCAAGTACTTTCCTCTGGTCCCAGGTAGACTTACAGCCTCCACTAAACCACATATTACTGCAGAAGTCCTCATTGCACTGCCAGCTTTGCAATTATAAGCTAAGCATGCATATGCTTAGGCTATGCTGAGGTCACAGCTTTGGCTGCAGCATAAACCTGCTGTAAAGCAGTAATGACAGGTAATCAAGAAAGTCCCAATAGTGGACACTGAGCAGTCCAGCTCAGCAGACACTGACAGCTCTCAGGGTGCTTGGAATGATGTCCAGAGCTCACGTGTCTATCTTTAATGGAAATTTGCACATAGTTATTCATAATATTGGGGCAAGGCAGGAACTTTCATTCCACAAAACGAGAGAGCAAACTTCTCCTGTGTATGTATGCACCAATACAGCGTATCTGTGGTCAGGATCACAATGACAGAGCTGTGAGAGTTTTGTTCTATATTGCTCAAGCCCTTCATCTTGTCATTTAACTACTCAGATCCTAAAGTGTTGTCGAAACTAAGGCTCAAGGTCAAATGTATTAAATAGTTGGGTAACTGAAGTTGGTAATCCAGTTCATCTTTATGGGTTTTGCTTCATTTATGAAATTGTGGTATTGGAGTTCTTGGGGCTTCAGCTTTACAAGCTGCAACATTCCACCAGAAATGTGGAAGGGGAGTTTACATTATTTCAACAATCCTATTTATGGGAATTTGAAGTTAAGATTTTAATCTGCTAGCACATTTGACAATGTTTGGTTAAGAGCTAACAGTGTCTTGAGGAAAGTAGTTTTGCCATTGTGGCTGGCATCTTTATTCTTTCCTGGAACTACCCTGGGCTTTTGCTGTAGTAGCTGTGATAGGCACCCCGATCAAACGGGGGAACTCAGACATGCTGCATTTCCACCACCATCAGCTAAGTTGGTTCAGAACAATCCATATGACTGGAAACTGGAACACTCGGAGCTGTTCCCTCTAACATGCCATTATCCTCTGTTCTTTTCTATCATACAAATAACCTCTGTTCCAACCCTCCACCTTTTTCAGCTTGGAGTTAAACCTCTAGACTGAAAAGATACCCACAGCAGGTGGACAATGGCAGGGGTTTGGCACGTCTCTTCTGGAAGCGGCTATGTGGCTGTAACATATCTGCAGCTAGAAACCACACATTCACATAAGCAGCCTATCCCTTGCAACCTAATCTAACCTGCTCTTCCACCGAGTGTAATAACTTCAGTCAAGCATTGAAGCAACAAGGTGCTAGTGCTTTCATGGCCTCTGGGTGTGTGTCTGCACAGCCCTGCACTGCCCCATGCATATCTGCCAGCTGGTTCCCTACTATGCACCTACTGGCACTACTATGCAGGCAAAGCCAGCAGGCCTGAGGAGAGCTCACTAGGCCCCTGCCTCAACCGCAGATAGTAAACAACTGGAAAACATAACAGCTGCATGGCTCCTGATCTTGTTCTCTGCTGTAGGTTTGCATACCCTCAAGGACAGTATGACCATATACTGCCCTTGGTGGAGGGGCCAGAAATCACCAAGAAGGGAGGGAAAAGAAGGAAATGTTATTTGCCCAGTCATTGATTTTCACCCTCATTTGCTCAACTGTACTCTCAGAGGACGTGAAGAGATAGGGCAGCACAGCAGAGGTGAAAGGGTGTTATCAGCTTGGTAGAAACCCATTAAAATTGTATAAAGGTTGTCAACTGTATATTTCAGTTTAACAGCCTTCATTGCAAACCTTGGAAAGTGCAAGACGAGAGCTGTATTTCCTGTATTTTTTTTTTTCTCTCAATTTATTTGCATTTATTTTGTCTTAAATTAAAAGCAGGACTGGACATAACACAACTCAAACAGTTTCAGCTACTTTTGCATCTCCTTCCACCCCAAGAAAATCATCTGAATTGTCTGCCAACAACTCTACAACTAAGTGGAAAGAGGGAGAAAGAATACTTTTAAAATGAGGGCTTGCAGTAATCCTTTACATTGCAGATGCAAATGTTTGTTCCAGCTATTATGAAAGGCTTAGAAGATACTAGCAATAGTTCTTTGATATGATGTTATCAAAGGACATGAGGGCCTCGCCTGTCTCTTTCTATTTTACCCACAGGAGACCTTCAGATCCACACATCTTACACACACACACTTAGCACTTGCTAGAAGAGGAGCAAGACAGGGGAAATTTGGCACCACCACTGAACAAGCTGACCTGCAAATGTTCCAAAAACTGCTCACAGCTTGTTGGGCTTAAGCAACTCCATCTTTAACATTTCTACCCTCTCAGCTGCTCTCTCCTTTGGTGCTCCTGCTAGTCCATTTTCCTGCCCGTTTCTCTCTTGCTGGCCAAGACCAGCTGAGAAAACCCACATACTTTCTCCTTCACTGTGTGAACATATCAGCCATGGCTGGCCTTTGCTACTAGCTCCTGACACCAACCCTATCACCTCTCCTGTTTAGCTGAAACTATACTATTGCCATGACATTTGTCAAGGCCACCTTTTCCTGGATGGAGTCCCCTTTCCTGGACTGTTCTGTATGCACCTGCACCTTCCAAATGTCCTTCCCCTCTGCAATACTGCTGAGAGCCTAGTTTATACAACACCACAGAATCAGATTTAGTAGTCCCTGGCTTCAGTACCTGTGTAGCGGAATAACCAGCCTGTAAGTGCAGGAACCTGCCTGATGATTCCTTGTGATTTTTATTGTGTGGCCCTGTTGGTATGGGGCACAGAGAACACCAGGAATTCTGCACTGGGTCATCTGCATTGCCATCAAACTTTTAAAATATATTTTGTTCTGGAATTCCAGTGTGGTCGCAATTTTTGTGCAGAGTAATCCATATGTTTTTTGTTTTCTCCAAATTTTTGTTTTATTCTGATTGGACAAACAAAAATTCCTCCTTTTATAATTCATCCTTCTTTTTTATTTCATTCTCTTTTCCAAAGATAAATTAAAAGCACAGAACATGGATAAAATTCTGTTACTCTTACAACTGAACTGTGTCTTCATGAGGGTAGGAGCAGAGGAATTACTGTGTTTGTAGTTTGTTTATGAGTGGATGGGCGGAAGGGTGTTGGAACTGACCCATAGGGAGAAAATCAGAGAGATAAGATCAATTTGATTATGAATATCAGTTTTGCTGTTCAGAGAGTTAGCGAAGCCTGCTTTCCAATTACAGAATCATAGAATCACAGAACCATAAGGGTTGGAAGGGACCTGTGGAGATCATCTAGTCCAACTCCCTGCAAAACCACGGTCCCTACAGTAGGTTATGGAGGAAATCGTCCAGGTGGGTTCTGAATGTCTCCAGAGAAGGAGCCTTCACAACATCTCTGGGCAGCCTGTTCCGGGGCTCTGTCACCCTCAAAGTAAAGTCTTTCCTCATTTTCATATGGAAATTCCTGTGTTTCAATTTCTGCCTCTTGCCTCTTGCCTTGTCACTGGGCACCACCAAAAAGATCCTGGCCCCATCCTCTTGACATGTGCCCCTTAGGTATTTACAAGCACTGATCAGATCCCCTCTTCCCCTCTCAGTCTCCTCTTCTCCAGGCTGAACACCCCCAGGTCTCTCAGCCTTTCCTCATCAGCGAGATGCTCCAGGCCCTGATCATCTTTGTAGTCTTCCACCGGACACTGTCCAGCAGTTCTCTATCTCTCTTGCACTGGGGAGCTCAGAACTGGACACAGCGCTCCAGATGTGGCTGCTTCAGGGCAGAGTAGAGGGGGAGGATCACCTCCCTCACCCTGCTGGCCACACCATTTCAAATGCACCCCAGGACACCATCGGCCTTCTTGGCCACATGTCTCACTGTTGATTGACTTTTTATTATACCAAGGCTGCAACATGAACTCAACCATTTTAAGACATCAGTGAATCTCCATAGAAAATTCTACCTGACTGGAGCCTCAGGTGCCTAACAAAGTAAGAACTAAGACCAAAACGTTCTTCCTTGCATAATTGACAATGGAGTGAATAATCTTCTATGCCTCAATTCTGTAGGAAACCAAGCTAAAAATGTAATTAAACAGCCAAATGAATAAAAGATAAAACTCTGTTTATTAAGATGATCCTGTGGGTTTTATATTATATCTGCTCATGTCACCCTTTGTCTCTTTTACTTTAGACTGTACGATCTGAAGGAGAAAGACTTTGCCTTCTGATGGTTTGAGAAACACCCAGAATCCTTGGAGTCTTAGCAGAATAAAAATAGAACTAATAATGAAGCTAGATGGATGCTAGAGACCAGGACTTGTACTTCAAAAGCCTTGAACTGATGGATCTCAGGTATATGCTATTGCCAGAATTGTATTCAATTTGCAACCCTATAGGTCCAGATTAAATCTGTTACTTTTTGTATTATTATTATTTCAGGGAGTTTTAAATTTTCATCTGTGTTACTGAAATTATAATTTGACCCAGGGTGATGGATATTATAGATCCAGAAAGCAGGAATACGAGAGCAATAAATCATACAACACAAAGCAGAAGGGAGTTCAGCCTCTAACTGTCAAATTTAAGAAACAGTACTTTAAAGTAGGGGGTCTTCTGTACATTATTCACTTTTCATTAGATGATTTTCCCACTAGACTTCCTCACACTTTCCTGCTGGCATGGAAGTTACACCCACTTTCATCTACTGCGTTTAGAGATTAGAATGGATCTTTCCCTCAGCTGAGGAGCAGTTAAGAGATCTTTGAGTTAAATAAACAAATATGTGAAGTCAAATGGGGAGGGAGGAATCTCCTTGCCTCACAGATGCAGTAACCTTCTTCCTTTTGCAG
>VXAV01009155.1:340603-351708 GCA_013399715.1 Alectura lathami | reverse complement strand
AAAAAAAAAGGTGTTTTGGTGTCTAACTCCAAGTTTAATATATGAATCCTCAAGACAAGGAGGTGGGCTTGGCCCTGTCTGTCTGCATGCCTGTGTTTATCTATGACTTCCTACTGGTGGCTCCTCATTCAACAACCTGCTATGCATTTTCCCTTGAAGTAAGGTATAATGAATCTTTCAGCTGTTAGGAGGGTGGACAAGCTCNGTAGAAAATGTGATTTTTTTCTTAGCTTTTCAGAAAACAGCAGATAGGAGTTTTAAAAAGTGTCAAAAACTGGATTATTCCACTGTATAATTTTCTCAGATATTTAAAATAGAAAAGTAGAATATGGAAGAAATTAATGCTGCAGATGGACATTTTTGAACCATTGTCTTATCTGATTATTGAAATTCCTGGCAAAGTTTTCCATTGTTTTATAAATAGCAGCTTCATTTAAGAAAAGCTGTTGTTCAGCTGTAAAACTAAAAACTGAATTGAAACAAGCTTCAAACAAACAAACCTGAAAGAACCAGTTAGTAATTATGCTTCCAAAAAAAAAAAAAAAAGAGCTGAAAAGTAGAAACTAGGAAAGTTACAACCTTTTCCTGTGTTAACATTATCATCAATATAGCACAAAAATGAGAAATGTAAAGCAATTACTGTGGCAGAAAAAGACACAAAGAGAAGTATTGGAGAGCCTAGATATCTCTCTGCATTTGCATGCAGCTACCAGAAGTATCTTGAAATTTGCTTGGAGCATATGGAGGACTTGATCAAAAACAGTGCATATATTTTACACAACAAGGGACTTTATACAGATGCACTAAATTTACAAAGGCAATTGAAGGACGTTTCAGACAGACTTGACAGATTATAGGCTGCTGTTGTTACTGTCACAGTCTCTGTGTAAATCTGGTTTAACAACAAAGAACTGACACCACACAAGGACAAAAACTGAAAAACAATTCAGAGGTACAGTAGAACTTTTCTCACTACAAATACCAAAGTAGCCAAATACAAAGGTCCTTAAATATAGGGGTCAGATGTTGAGTTCAAAATGGGAGAAAAAAGACACATCGGATGAAAAGTCAGATTTTACCACATGCACCTAAATGATGGATACTTGAAAACGTAAGACAGCTAAGATTTTTCTCCCCTTTTTAAAGGATTTGTTTGTCAGCTCAGAATCACCTGAGCGATTTCAACTAATTTGACAGAAATTTTGTGGTGTGTGAGAGGATGAAAGATCAAGTAATCTAGTGAAAATATAACCAATATCAAAGAAGCTACAAGAATGTGAAGCTAAATTGGGCAGGGACTTAAATATCCTATTCTTCTCATGGACTTGGTTTGAAACGTAAATGCACATTCGAAAGATATTACAACTGTAGCTACTGGAGGTTTTCGTCTCTCAGATTGCATGAAGGCATGCATGGAGTTTTCTGAAGATCTCAGATTTTCTAAGATCTTTAAAACAAAATCTACAATCTTTCTCCTCAGTTAGTGAGCTGTGTCCAGTCACTTTTACTTTTGTCCGTTTATGGAAATCAGCACCATGAGTCTTGTGTTGTTGCTTTTTTTTTTTCTAGGCTGTGGCCACCACTTCTGAAATCTCTGATCTTAACTTTCTACCTCCAAATAGCAATCCTTTCCCTGGGAATCCCAGTGCCTTCCCTGAGTGATCACCTTTCCAAGGCACAGCTTCTTCACGATGTTACTTGGCACTCGCTGCCTGCCACAGCCTGGTACAGCCAAGAGAAACATCTCAGTCTTCTCATCAAAGAGCCTGAATATGACTCATCAGCACTCCATGGGTCTCACCAAAAAATTAGAGATGCGTTGCCACTGAAGACCCTCACATGTTCCTCAGGTGGAAAAGGAGACTGACAGTGTCATTACAAATAATATTACAGCAACCAGAGAAGCAGACTTATGTGTGTGGGTCACTCAGAGACCTTGAAGCAGCAGTAGTGCAAAGGGTGGTTGTGGCCAGGAAGAAGCTGATGGCTAAACTGTGGCCTGCAGATAACTGAGGCTTCACAGTAACAGAATCACAGAATCATAGGGGTTGGAAGGGACAGATCAAAGAAACTTCTGAAAACCCTGTATAAAACCTCAAACAGTAACAACAGTAAATGGGTACCACATATGGAGCAAATGCCAGTGACTCCTCACTGGGCCTCATTGGGTTGATTTTCCGGGACATTTTTTTTTGTCTTCCACTATGGTACACAGTACTACTGTTCTGGCAATATCTGTAGTGCCACATGCTCTGTGATTGCATTGATCCTACTCCCTGTTGGACCAGGTGCTTAGATGACATCAGCATGACTCCATTGCCTTCAGGAGGTGTAGTAACATTTATGGCACTCATCCTACTTAAAACAGCTAGAGATCAAGCCATAATATATAAATGCATTTCTTTCATGGTCTAAGGAAACTTGAAGGGTTTATTTTCCTCTCTTTCCCTTACTCTGCTTCTTCTGTGTGCTTTAGAAAACACTTGTACTCAGACACATATTCTATGAGTGCAGAATGAGTAAAGGCTTTTCCATTACCTCTTTATTTAGCGATATTTATGTTGCGCTGTAGTTACTCAGTGACATGCTAATATACAGCACAACAGATCATTTTGATCCTAGTGCAGACTTTGGCAAGTATGTTCTACAAGATTTTCATCTTTTGACACCCATTTTTAAGTGAGGAGATATGAAAATGTTCTGAAGGAATGCTGAGAACCTAATTTGCCTGTTTACCACTTCAGATGAAGGCCAACCGCTCCTCAGAGTTAGCAATTCACCTTCCTTGGTCCAACTGAAAGCTGTTGGAAAGCTAATGCCTACCTGGGAGCTGGACAACAGCCTGTTGTTATTCCACACATGACAGAAAGTGACGGAACCAGTCACATGCATGAAAACTATAAAAATATGGAAACATTTCTGGCATTATCAAGCATTACAGACTGAATTTTCATTTAGATGAATTTTCATTTTAAATCAATGCTTTTTTTTTTTTTTTTTTTTTTTTTTTTCCGGTTTTTTNCTTTTTTTTTTTTTTTTTTTTCCAGGATTTCTGGTGTGTGAGTGCAGGTTCTGTTCTGATCAGTGATAGATTTCTACACTTCCCTTCTTGCTAACTAAGAAAAGTATATATTTTTGGTAACTGTTATTAATGATTGATGAGACCAATTTCCCAAACTGAGCTCTTTTAATTATTTCTGCAATGGTTCAGTCTGCACACCAATTACAAAACTCCAAAGTAAGGAAGAGTTTATGTGCTTGAAAGCTTCCCTGTTTTATTTTTCCAATGATCTCACTGGTCCAGTAAAAGCTATTACCTCTCCCTGTAAACCTGTCTTGGCTTATATACTTAAACTGTCACTGTTATAACAGCATTATTACTATGCTTTATTTATATCAGGCACTTACGTTAATGTGAATCATTTTATTTTACCATAATTTTCCTCCCAAACTTCCATTTTCCTTTGCTTTAGTGCACAAAGGGTCACTGCTAGTGTTACTGACATAAATCTGAAAAGGGTTCGCTGAAGTTACTGTTGCTATCCAGTCATTACACCAGTATAACTGAATTATCAGGCTTTAAGGCCACCTGGCAAAAAATCTTATTGATATTAACACATTGCTCCCTGACTGTCCTGAGGTCTCTAAACATGTAACAGAGGAAATTATAGGGGCCAGGATGATCAGATGATTGACTCTAGTGCTGAGAGCTGGGAACAGATGTCTGACCTTGTGCCTGTCAGAGGAGCATGAGGACTTGCCCCACCTCAGCATGCCTCCTCACACCAGAGCCAGTGCGGCGCACGACTCAATTTTCATTTTAATTACATAATCATTTATCAGTACTTGCCTGTAATAAGTAGATAAATTCCTTTGTCTCTGTTTAGCAGTGGATAACTCACTCATGTCTGCTAGCACTGATACTGTCTTTTCCAGGTCTCAAAGGTCCTTACTCAAATTCCCACTTAGGTCCCACACTGACAAATTCCCTTTGAAAATAGGAAGGAAAAGAGCTGGTGTTACCATTAACAGTCTCAGAAATACTTTTTTCTGCTCAGATATTTTCTTTTTCATCTTTGTTTTAACATCTGGTTTAAACCCTGTTGTCTTCAACCAGTCCTACTCTCTTGCAACTTCTCATGGCCACCACCTGGTCAGCTTATTCTTCCTCAAGTACATTGCCCTGTCTAGTGCTTTCCAGATGGGATTTCTACTTCCTCTTTTTGCCAGGTCGCTGTGCGGACTCACACCAATGAGTCTGAAACATCCAAATACCGTTACAATTACAAAATTAATCCTATGTGTTACATAATATTGAATTAATCCTAATGTTTCATCTCTTAATCTACTAGATACCAACAATGCTGTTGGAGGACTCTTGGCATCATGTTCAGATGTATCCAAGTTAGCTATAAATTAAGTAGCTGGTACATCAGTATATGCTTTTGCTTCAATATTGATAATAGCATGGCCCAGGTAGTTTCCCACGGAGGCTGTGCAGTCTCTCAGGATTGTGCATGCAGGTAGCAAAATGCAAGTTTTCCAGTTTCTTATGCCCGAAAAATGACACTGGGTTGGTAATATTCTCCTGTTTGTAAGGAATTTTATTCCCTAACTCATCCTTTTTGCAGTTCTCTATTATTTTTTCAGCTGTCCTAAAAACGCTGACTATTTTTAAAAGATTATTTTCCATTTCTCATCACCTTCTACTTTTGTTTTGTTTAGAAAAAAAGTAAACCATCTTAGGCTGAACAGTGTTTTTGTCACAGTTTTATAAAGAATTGCATCTCGTACGCCAGAGGGAAAAAACAAACGGGAGGTCTACAAAGCCAGCAGTACTGTCTTCTTAACTTTCTTTGGATCAGTATAGTAAGAAGAATATTTAAAGCTCTGATCTTCTTAAGAGACTTTTTTCCATGTTATTCTAAAACAATATTATGAAAATCACAAGATGACAAATATTTAACTTAGTATTATCATTTTAAATTATATTATTGCAATGTTATTCGACTGTGATTCATGTGTCCTCACAATTAAGTATCTTAAGGTGTTACTAAACAGTACAGTGCACTTGATGGTATTGAGAAGTGTAAGAAATTTTATTTTCTCTTTTATTTATTTATTTATTTTTTCCCCCCTACAGTCTGTTTAAAGTCTGAATGATATTAACAGAATAATGGAAGTTATCAGATGGATTTTCAATGACTTGAACAAAAAAGGACTAAGTCATCCATGATTGATCAAAGGGATAAGTGGATTTTCCCCACTAAATCTTGAAAGACAAAAACTTGATATCCAGTATCTTACTGAAGCATCAAATCTAAAGGAATAATTTTCCTACTGTTACACTGATGAAATGCTATTAAACTCTAAATCAATATGAATCTACACTTTTTTAATCTGATATTAGCCTTCCTGTAACATGTAGCTAATATTAGTGTGAAGCAAATGCAGTACTTTCTTACTAAAAGAGTACACTTTTCAGTTTATTGCAAAAATTTCTTATTTAGCAACAGCTGTCATGCAGCCTTCATGGACCACCATTGGGTAGGGAAGTGCATACTTAGGTATTATAATATCTTTATGCTGTATAAGAATTTCTCTAGTTTTGAACAGTTATCTTGATCCTTTAAAACACAGTCTTCCTGCTCTGAATGTCTAGTCATGAGGTTTTAGGAACTGTAGAAGATACTGCACGAAGACTACCAGAGGATAAAAGTTCCACCTTTATTCTATAAGGTAAAACTTCTGAGTTGAGCCTCAGGTCTTTTTTTTTATTTTTTTTGGTCACTCTACCATATTGCAAGCACAGCTAATCTGCTGTATGCTACACACAGTTGTTTTGTTAATTCTAAAAAATCATGGCTAGATGCCACCAATTTTGTCAGCTTAGACAGAGCCTCTAATCTTGCTGTGTGAGAACTTTCCTGTAGTGGAGCAGTCAATTAACTTGCCATTTGATTGAATAGAAGTTTCTATTCTGTAGAAAATTTTGGTGATGATCATGGGAGAAAGAAATTTTTTGAGCCTGCAGAGGCTGAAATACTAGGAAACTCGTCCTATCTCAGCAAGATAGGCAAGACTGACCCTACTAGAAAGCTTTAAAAAAAAAAAAAACATGAAGAGCATCTGTAAAAAGAACTGCAATCTTCGGTTTGCTTATCAGTTAGGAAAGTGGAATGTAAGAAGTGGAATTTGTTTCTCACTTGTATTAGGAAATGTTAAAGTAGAAAGGGAGGGCAGCTACCATGAAGCAGCAATGAAGAAAAATGCAAACATGGCATAGGCCATGGAGAAGGTTGGGAGCTGGATTAGTGGGATTGACACAATTTTAGAGCCAGTTCACTAAACAAGATATTTCCTAACAACTCCTGGAGGGGAAGTTTCAGGTCCTGGAAATGTAATGAATACAACAGTAGACTTGAGATACAGTTTTAGGGGTATGATAGAAAGCTGAGATTATTTTATGGTACTTGACATACGAGAGGACCCAAAAAGAACATCAGTATAAAAGGAAGGAGACAACAGAAATTATGTGACTATGAGAAAAACACCTGTGCAAGAAAACTCAAACACTGGGGTAGGTTCACTCCATTAAGGAAAGAAGCCAGCAGAATGATATAATTGGATAGCAAGTAAACAAAAACACTACTATTCTGAAAGGAAGGGAAAGCAAGACAATGGAATTCCTCAGAGGCAGCATCCAGGAGAAACAGAAATATGCTCCAGACACTTGAAGGCAGAATGAAGCACAGAAAGAAAAACCATCAGAATAAAAAATTCCAAAGACTAATAGATATTTTTTCTTAGCGCACCACTAGAGCCTCATTACTGAGAAAACTAAGCAGGCACATTATGAAACAGAATCAAAAAGGTGCTGTCTCCAGGGAGCATACTTTGAATTTTTACAAAAATTCCCTGGTAAAATTATATTTTTATACTTAACTGTAAAGAAAAGGAAAATGCAAAAGACATTTAGGTGGGACTTGCAGAGAAAATTAAAATTATTACTACAAGTAGGGGAATATGGAATCATCTGCAGACACTTTTGAATTAAATATCTTATGCACAGTGATTTTGGAGGTCAGGACTCTGAGCCAGATGGTCCCTTCAAAATCTCGGTCTCTTTTCCACTCAATTTTTACACTTTCTGTCTGGCAACGTGATGAGGAAAATATTGGAAAATTAATTATAACATTAACTAGCTTTTGTCTCTGTTTCTGGCCCCATTAAGGCAGACTGCAGACATGACTGTACCAACAACTTAGAATAATGTTACTAGCAGCATTGCCAGGAAATACTCTCCTGTTTAGGGATAAAAGGTTCATTCTGATGCTAATAAATCCACTAACTATTCAGCATAGTTTTCTGTATGATACCAATGGCCCAGGTATACAGTACAGGAGCTGCATAACGTGGTCGTCATTCCATCCTTTCAGAGATATCTAAAACGACCACGATAACCAAAACCCTAATTTTCAGCTACTTCTTCACACAGAGAAGTTTCACAAAGCTGAGTCCTATGTTTTGTTCAGTATGTACAGCAAGTATGTCCACCAAGTAGCATCCATTCTCACATCACTGGTAGAATAAGGGCTTTTGTCTACCTGCTGCAGTTCTCAGAAGGTATCACAGAATCACAGAATATCCTGTGTTAGAAGGGGCCCACAAGGATCATCGAGTCCAGCTCCTGGCCCCACACAGCATCGCTCAAACCCAAGCCCTGTGTCTGAGAGCGGTGTCCAAACGCTCCTTGAGCTCCGGCAGCTCAGGGCTGTGCCCACTGCCCTAGGGAGCCTGTTCCATGCCCACCACCCCCTGGTGCAGAACCTTCTCCTAACCCCCAGCCTGACCCTCCCCTGACACAGCTCCATGCTGTTCCCTCGGGTCCTGTTGCTGTCCCCAGAGAGCAGAGCTCAGCGCCTGCCCCTCTGCTCCCCTCGGAGGGAGCTGTAGGCCGCCATGACGCCTCCCCTCAGCCTCCTCTGCTCTGGGCTGAACAAACCAAGGGACCTCAGCTGCTCCTCACACTCCTTGCCCTCCCAACCCTTCACCATCTTTGTAGCCCTCCTTTGGATGCTCTCTGATAGCTTTATGTCCTTCTTAAGTTGTGGTGCCCAAACTGCACCCATTGCTCGAGGTGAGGCCTCACAGTGCACAGCAGAGCAGGGCAATTCCTTTCCTTGACTATTGGCTAATTTCTTACTAACACAATTTAACCAAATCTTATCATTTAAAAATCATCTTTGTAACAATTAAGATGGACACTCTTGAAAATTAACAGCTTTGAACACTTCCACAGAATATCAAAACCAGGTGTAATTCTACTTGATTAATGATTTAAATTAACAAGTGAAGATCAGAAACATCTTGATTTCACATGTGATTGACAAGAGGACTATGCCCTTTCCCCTTTCTGACACAAATGCAGCATATCTGTTACCCATCAGATGGGAAAATGATACCTCCAGCTACTGTAAATTTGTGCATGTTGGGTTTGTTTTTGTTGTTGTTTTACTAACACGTAGTTAAACTGATCAGGAACATAACACAGGTTTTCTGAATTTAACACTGTTTTTGCATAGAACTTGGATGCACCATATGTTCATAATCTTCATCATTTGTAGACAAAACCTAGCTGCTAGAATTGATATATTTCATGAAAAATACTGTGCTCGGTAAGATGGGTACATTTCAGAGAGTTTAGAGTAAAACTAGTTCCAGCTGAGGTAGGATATTATGAGTGTGTACACATGCATGACTGAGCCTCAAAACACAGTAGGAAAGGCTTTATGATAAATATAGGTCTTTACTAAGGAAATGTCTCATTTTGCCTTGGCAATTTAAGAATAGACACTCCCTAATTAATAATAATATTATCAATAAATGAGTTTATATTTGAGTTTATATTTCTGTAGGCTCAACAGTACCTAACTGTACTTGCAAATTTGTGATTTTATATCAGTATGTATATTAAAACAAAGGCTGAATAAGTAGCACTTTTAAAATTACAGTTCACAATGACATCTGCTACTTTATTGTGATTTACCCCCACAAACTCTACACCTGAAACTACTGTTTTGGTCTGTAATGCAACCAGACATCTCAAACAATAAAAGATCATCTTCATTAGCGTCTGTATCCTTGATTAGGTCCTTCAGTGAAAGAAAGGTTCATGACTGACATTTACAAGTGAATAAAGGCATTAACTAGATAGCAGAACAAATAAAGACATTCTTCTATCCTAGAGACTAAACAGACAACAAACAAATTTGAGTTAACCAGTCAAACATTTAAAAAAATTATTGATTTGCTCTAAGGGAATAGATGTAACGTCAATTGCTCCAGAGGAAGAATAACATCTCAGCTGGAATCAACCACTTCTATTCATATCTGATAAGCAGTGAAACCGTATGTGGCGTAAAGTACTACTAGCATGTGAAAGTGTTTCAGCTGCCCCCTGTCCTTTAGGTTTATATAACTTTTAAAAAATGCATTTGCTGCACAATATTTACCAGTACTTTATATAGCTTTGTCAGTTTATTTTGATGCATTGTCATTATCATAACTTTCATTTCTGAACTGTCTCAGAGGCAGTGAATAATGGTGTACTACAATGGCAAAAGTCATGTCTAGAACCTGAGAGCTGATGTTTCCACTATCTTGTTTCCCAGAATACTTATACAGTTTTTCAAATCTCCTTTGTTAAGGTTTGCCCTGTTACTGTATGTCCATTAATTTAAATTGAGGAAAAAATAACTGTTTTAAACAATATTATGCTGAAATTACAAGAATGAAGCTAAGAGCAGAATGTACCATATTCCATTTCAGAAAGTTGTCCTCCATTTGGCACTGAAATTTATTAATAATATTTTTCTAGGAAACCTGTGTGCTTCCATTTTCATTTGACTGAAAGAACTTAGAATAGAAATAGTTAAAAAACAAAATAAAGATAAAGAAAAAACTTGATAATTCCCCTTCATCTTTTGCCATGAGACTATGATTTTCCATATTTATAAATTTAGGACAGCATATGTTTTTTACTGTAATAACATTTTCTCTTGCTGTACCGAAGCAATTGTTACGTTTTCATTCTCTGCATGATATGAAGTAAAACCTGCAGGAGTAAAACTTAACATATTTCGTATGTGCACCCACTTGTACGCATTTCATAACCTGAGAAAGAAAGTGCATTTGATTCCATCCTACTAGTGAGGAGTGGGAGGTTCTTTTATTTTTTTTCCTCCTACCTCTTAATAGTGCTTATTGATGCCAAAAAAAGCAGCACAGAATTTTAAATTGCATGCATTCTGCACATGATAATTGTTTACCATCACATTCAGGCTTGCTGACATAGGTTTGGTATTATTCATGCCTAGGACTCGGCACTGGAATAGATATTGCATATTAAAACTACATTTCTGAATGAGCCTTTTTCTGCAAACCTCTTGCTGTTATATTGCTAATGCTCACTAGAAGCCAGCTGAATTAATCTCAGGCACAGCAGAACCTTCTGTAATGCCATAAGAAGAATTTGTCATACTGACATTCTTGATTCTTTCTGACAGTTGAATGACATACAGCACTGCTAATTCACAAAGTAATGCTGGGCACTTTTATGCAATGTGACTTTTCATCTTCCCCACAACTGCTCGCTCACATATTTTGTTCCATATTAAATTACTTATATGCATAACTGATATAATCTCCTTTCTGCATTCACATGTGTCTACAGGATTTAGTTATTGCTCTGTCTGGAATGAAGTCAGGTCTCCTCTCTTACAATTAAACAATTATTCTGGCATTTTATATCTCCCTACACTAGGTGCAAAGGAACACATTATAAAATTGCTCTAACCTACATTAAGGGAATTTTCCTAATTTCCATTCCATTACCCTTATATCCTGTATGAAATCTAGATGTCTTGGGCTATGTCCAGATAAAGCAGAGGTGGTGATTACTGGCAGGTGCATATATATGACAGGATCAATATATTTTATTAAGGCCTTTCCTTGGCTTGATTTCATGGAGGTAAAATTTTGGCCATTTTTAGCATATGATGCAAGATCCATTTTTTGTCTTCTTTACTAAGCACAGGAGCTGG
>VXAV01009155.1:325881-339386 GCA_013399715.1 Alectura lathami | reverse complement strand
AAAAAAAAAGCAAACAAGAATTAAATCATTCCCTAAAACGCCCAGTGGTGGCAGGGAATAGAGAGTCTGATTCCACCTAGGATAACTTTTCATGTATCTGGGCACTAGGAATCTCAGTAAAGCATGCTCCAGCTGTACCACATTACCCCACAGTTCAAATAACAAAGTTGCTCTCTTCTTTCCATGTTGGTTGCCTTAGCACTTGTACTTGACATAGCTTTCTGACTGACTAGAAATCAGCTATTGTAAAACACATGGCTCCCACAGATGGTCTAGTAAAGCCAAAGTATTTCCTCTCTCTTAGAGTTTCCGCCAGTCCCACCAAAGCTGTGTGTGACAGATGCAGTTACAGTTGAGATACTTTTTAGTGGTTGCTATATTTTCACTGTCAGCACCAGTTCCTACTGTGCTGCCACATGTAACTTTTCACTGGCTCCCTTTGTACAGTTTGGAGTTCATCAAAGGCAAAGCTGTGTCGTCATGAATGAATAATGTCCTCACAGCACACGGTATTCTGCATTTTAATTTGGTTCTAAACGAGTAAGTCCTGTAAAGGGATTTTTCTAATATGCGATGTTTGTATAACAGCCTTCTCATGGCAGTATTGAACACATGTAGTCAATTTAATTGATTATACTCCTATTAAAAATAGTCATACACCAGCGACAGTCGTGACAGTCCATCTGTAAACAACAGAAGCTATTTAAATCCAGCAATATACTGTTAATTGGTAGAACACTACTTGTGGCTGCATATAGATCTCTTGAGTGAAATCCTCACACATTCAATGTACAGGATGCGTTAGAGGAACGGACATGAAGTTCTTTAGAAATTTTCCAGGCATGAGGAGCACCTCTGCAAGGCAGGAGTCCGTGACAAACAGAGGTGTTTTGGCTTGGCTTTGCATGCTGGTAGCCTTCCACTGACAAAAGTACAGACTGGTTATTGCTGCAGCATATGCCCAGTACAAGCATTGCCCTTTCCCTTTGGCCATTTCCCATTCCACATGCCAGCAGCGAGCAGAAGGGCAGTCATACAGGCACTTCCAGCTCTGTTAAACTGCCACAGTTTCCCCTTAGATTATGCTGATATTTTGGGGCCAAATAAACAGACTTTATAGGGCAATCTGACTGGTATGTAGCACAAAGTAGGCACAATATAACAGGAAAACACTAGCATCACAACTGTAGCTTTCTCAGGTACTGCATCATTCCTTTAAGGAAGGAAAGATACTGCAAAAAGAAATGGCTAGACTCTGAACAGCCTTGATTTGGCAACTCCCATGACACTGTTAGTCAACAGTGATTGACACTGGCTGAAGCTGTAGGACTCTGATTTCTCCCTTGCATAACTAACAAGAAGTTTTCCTCTTAATCAGTTTTATTCAGTGGTTTTGAGCTTCTGCTTTGAGATGATTTGCAGACTTATTGTACATAAAATGCAAGCGCACAGAGTTCATGTTAAAAAGAATGTTTCATGTTGAGTACACAGCAAATACTCACTGAAAGCTGCCTCTCTGATGCCTGAACATCAGCTACAGAACCAGCCATGCTTTAGGCCCAAGTCTCAGAGGTGTTCAGTGTCTGTGAAAACCACCATGGAAAGATGAGTTATCAGTAACTTCCACGCTCTAATCTTTACTTGCAAAATAGATGTTGGAGGGGATGTCTTCACTTTTCTCCAAGACACTTATCGGTATTGAAGAAAACCATAGTTCAGTGATGTTCTCTAAACGTTATCATTTTTTTTTTCATTTAATTTGGGTTCTTTGAAAATGTAGTTGACAAAGCTCCTGTGCATGATTAATCTGAACTAAATAGTAGGAAGCATACCTCATATTTAACGTCTGCTGGGTGTTACTGACTAGTATTATAATATGGATCAGTAGTTCTAATACTACTACAGTACGAAGTGATAAGCCGTTGCATGAGATTTCTGTACATTCCTCTTACTAACTACAATGGAGCTGTCACATTACTTGTAGAGTCACTAATTACAATATGTATTTGTACAGATCCACTTTTGTTTTTTTTTTGTTGCTCATACATTCATGTGAAGATAACATAGGCAAGCTCTTCATTTTTAAGAAGTTAGACTACATATTTATTACTTTGACTTATTAATTTAAATTCATGAAAGAATTCACCACAAATCACCACTGTAACATATCATTATGCTGAAATCCACTTTAGTCATCAGAGGGACTTACTCATTCATTAATGGCTGGCTGCAATGAGTGTGTAGCTGGCACTTACAATTTCTACTCACTGGTCTCTTTCAGTAATAATCTAATTCTGAACCTTTTCACAGCATATCATTCACGTTCAAAATACTTACCTATATTTGTCCAGCAGTTGCTGCCTTCTATCATCACTGGATATGAAAACTATTATTTTTTTTAATGTTTATAGACATGAGTACCCTAATTCTGTACTTCCAATGTAGTCCATAAACAATAAAGAGCCTCTGTATACTGAAATCCTTATATTTGCTGTAAATATCTGAAATGCAATGATTATATATAAGTATACCTGTTGGTTTAATCTTTTTGCTGAGATATCCCAAGAACTCAAATGGTTCTTCTTTCCTTTTATTTTTAGAAATAAGACTTTTTCGTATAAGATAGAACTTACCAAGTTTATCAAGATAAACCTGAAAAAATGACAACTTTTTTTGTGAGTTTGTTTTTTGCTTTCGCCTGTGATACCCAAGACTCCTGCAGAGCATGTGGTACATGCTGACCAGGAAAAGAGTGTTTTTTTTTTCTTGATGTCCAGCTAGAAGCTTTACTCAACACAGCACTCATTAAAACTCACTTGTCACCTACACTTTGCCATTCAGACTTCTATTTACTTTTTGGCACTTAGCCCCCACCTTTCCACTTTAGACCCCTGCCACCTTTAATTACTCACCTCATTTGTCAAAGGGTTGTTCTTTCTATTTTTATTTTAGCCATAAGCTTGCCCACAATTTTTCCCTGGAATAACACTTACTGAAAACTAAGCCAGCATTTTATACAAACACCCCTGGCACAGGCATTCCTTGAAGGTTCCTGTACGTGGACTGGAGCAGCTGACTAGCCAGCTGGCCAGGGCTTGCTGCAATGAGGTGAGGGTTTCAAAGGTTCCCTAGAGCTGGACACTCAGATCCCAATTAAAATGAATGAATATTTTTGGCTTTTATCTGTTTGTTTTTCTTTTTTTTTTTCCTCCTTTGAAACTCCACTCTAACCATAATATTTAACATAAGTTGATTCTGAATGCCTCTGTACACACACAAAATACCAGTATATTTAAATGGACATCCTTAACTGAGTTTATATAGATTTAGCTGGCTTTAGTAAGGTTGTCAACAGAGTGTTTGTCTTTCCACATCCAGCCCCACCAGTGGAAAGCATTGCTTCCTCCCCTTGCTCCTCATTAATTCTGCATATCTGACATGGAAGCTGCCACAGCTGAAATTTCATACTCATGTACCAGAACGAATTTTTCCCTCCTCTTCTGCTGCTTGTTCATTCCCTCCTTATAACTCCATCCCCAGCTCCTTGTCTGTGACTCTCTGACTGCCTTCTCTCCTCTCTGTCACCTCGTAAGGTCTTTCCTTCCATGGCAAATTTTATTTCTGTGAAGGAATAAGCTCTGGTATTTTCACCACCACCTAGAGGGACCTTGACAAGCTAGAGTCATGGGCCAACAGGAACTTCGTGAAGATCAACAAAGGGAAACACTTAATTCTGCACCTGTGAAAGTACAAACCCCTGCAACAGTACATGCTCTGCACTGACTGGTTTGAAAGCCGCTTTCTAGAGGAAGCCTTGGTAGTTCGGACAGATGAGTTGACCACAAGCCAGCATTGCACCTTCATGGCAAAGAAGGCCAACAGTATCCTGGGCCTCATTAGGAGGAACACCACCAGCAAGCTGAAGGAGGTGATCCTTCAAGTGGGACGTCTCTTGGGCACTGGGTCCAGTGCTGGGCTCCGCAGTGCAAGAGAGACAGACATACTGGAGCAAGTTCGGCAAAGGGTGTGAAAGGATTGGAGAAGCCACTTCCCTCATATGGGGAAAGGCTGAGGGGGCTGAGAGCCTGGAGAAGAGATAAATCATGGGGATATTATCGGTGTTAATAAATATCTGTTGCGAGGGGGAAAATAAGATGAAACTAGGCTATTCTTAGTGAATTCCAGTGACAAGACAAGAAGCAATGGGCATAGATTAAAATTCAAATAATTCCCTCCAAATATGAAAGAAAAATTTTACTGTTGGCCAGGGAGGCCAAAACCTGGAACAGACTGCAACCAGAGAGGATGTATATTCTTGGAGTCATTCAAAATCTGGCTGGACATGGTCCTGGGAAACCTGCTGTAGCTGACCCTACATGGAGCATGGGCTTGGACTAGATGATGTCCAAAGGCGCCTTCTAGTCTCAACAATTTTTCAGTCCTGTGATATCTCCTCCTTGGTTTAGATGCTTCAATCACAACATTCCTGTCTTTCATGGTTCGAATTTCTAGTTTTACACAGATCATCAAAGCATAAGCACAGGATTACATGCCTCATATCTAGTGTTCATGATGTGTGGGATTTTTCAGAGTTTTTTTTGTTTACTTGTTTCCTGAGGGAATGGATTTACTTAACTCCAGGGCTCCTTTTAAGGGCCAGTTCTCTTTAATATTTTCATAAATGACTTGGGTACAGTACTCGAAGTTATACTAATTAAGTTTGTGAATACTAAATTGGGAGGAGCTGTTGACTCCCTCAGGGACAGAGAGGCCTTGCAGAAAGATTTTGACAAAGTGGAGGGCTGGGCAGTCACCAAACTCTTGAAGTTCAACAACAGCAGGTGCTGGATTCTGCAACTGGGATGGGGCAACCCTGGCTCTGTGTACAGACTGGGGAACGAGAGGCTGGAGAGCAGCCCCATGGAAAGGGATCTGGGGGCTCTGGCTGACAGCAAGTTGAACGTGAGCCAGCAGCGAGCCCTGGCAGCCCAAAGGGCCAACCGTGCCCTGGGGTGCATCAGGCCCAGCACTGCCAGCTGGAGGAGGACAGGGATTGTCCCGCTCTGCTCTGCCCTGTGAGGTCTCACCTCGAGCACTGGGTGCAGGGCTGGGCACCACAATATCAGGAGGACATAAAACTACTAGAGAGCATCCAAAGGAGGGCTACAATGATGGTGAAGGGCCTGGAGGGCAAGGTGTATGAGGAGCAGCTGAAGTCCCTTGGTTTGTTCAGCCCAGAGCAGAGGAGGCTGAGGGGAGGCCTCATGGCGGCCTGCAGCTTCCTCACAGGGGAGCGGAGGGGCAGGAGCTGAGCTCTGCTCTCTGGGGACAGCGACAGGACCCGAGGGAACGGCATGGAGCTGTGTCAGGGGAGGGTCAGACTGGGGGTTAGGAAAAAGTTCTGCACCAGAGGGTGGTTTCTGTGTGCTCCTTGGCCGGTTGGCAGGTAGTGCAAGGGGTTTTACAGAAGTTTACTGAGAATGTAGAATGGAATAGGAAGAGTCAGAGAAATCCTAACTACCTACCACATGCAGCATGACTAAGGGTATAACTTGGGGCATTGTGCATGCAAAATAAAACAAACTCTGCAATGTCCTGCTGCTTGTTTCATGTGTTAAGTTCAGCAGAAAGCTGCTCTGGATCCCCAAGCTGTTGTGTAGGTCACTTGGCTGAGGAAGAGCTGGGAAAGGAGAAGCTGGAAGGGATAGCTGGGTACAAGTTAAGTTGCAAGCTTTGTGAACAACACGTTTCTCTTTCACATTCAAAGGCTTATTTCTTGGTCTAGCAGGTCTTCACTTTTCCAGCTCCTGGACAGTATAGAACTGTATTTAATACCTATCTCTGAACAAGGGCAATCTCAATGGGAAACCGATTCCTGCAGGGCATTCTTCCCATAGGGACAGCTAATCTGTTCAGCAAGCAGGGTGGTCTCGGGAGGAGCTTGCTATCCTGCCTGGCTTGTAGGTTTGAGACATATTCTATGCACTTGCTATTGCATCATGGTTTTATTCATACAATACAGTAATCCTCTTCAGAGTACAATTATACACAGTCTGCTGAACTCCAAAATGCAATTACTTCTCTGTGGGGCTGGGTTATGTTCACAGGGTGAGCCAGGGCATGGCTTTCCCTTTCAGATTGTGGGTGCTCCATATCCAACCAAGATCTATTTTCCTTCTGTCCCTTCATGACAGACAAACAGGGAGAGGGAAAAGTAAACATTTTCCTGATTCAGAAGCCAGCCCAAGAAGACTAGGGCGTTAGATGTGAATAATATTATCTTCTGCCCCTTAGAGGCTTGAGTAACTGCAAAAAAAATGTGTCGTGATTTGAAATGAAAACTAGACTCCCACGTGACTTTCACTGGCCTCATCATGTTGGGAGATGGGATTTGGGCTTTTAAGAGGAAAAATGGACAACTTCTACTCTCCAGATTATGGCGTATAAAGCACTGGCCACAGGGACAAACATCTTCANTTTTCTTGTAACTTTCCCTCTCCTGCTGCCTATCTCTGCTCCTGAACTCTGCCCATGCCACTTAGCTAGGGAAGGAGGGACATCTGTTGAGTTTCCAAACAGATGCATGTAATTCCAAAGTTTTTTTCTATATCTTCTAACACTTTATCCCTCTGTGCACACATTAGTTTTGGCTGTGGGCCAGGAAAATCCGGAGTGTTTCCAGGGAGATTTGAGCTCTGCGGTGTGCCATACATTAAAGTAGGCTCAAAGAGAATAAATCCAATATTTTTATGGAACATTTTAGGTACAGCAACAGGCAAACTGCCACACTAACACATTCTGTGTGTCTGAAGGGAGACAAGTAAAATATTCACTCAGCTTTTGATGAACATCCTATCCTCCATCATCGTAAAAACCTTCCAGTCAAGGAAATCTGCATGGTGCTGGGTTTTAGCTGCTCACTTCTGCTGCTTCTCAGCAGGGAAGAACGGGCTGTGCTGTGTGCAGATAGGGTTGTCCTGAGGCTGTCTTCCCTGAGCAGAGCAGCTAAGTGGCTTTCCAGTTGCTTGACTGCTTTGGAGATGCAGTTGTGTTGCACTATTAGCCTTACAGAGGAAAACCTGGGTAGGGCTGAACTGAGGAAGGCATCCACATCTTATTGCTGAGATTGACTACTTTAAATGATACAGAGACCCTCACCTGATTTTGGAAGCCATCTACTTTGGTACTAAGTAGGCCATGATCTTTTGCTTCTCTAGGAGACTGTTATAGGTCATTATCTTGGTATCACAAAATTGGACTTCTGCATTTCACCTAGACTGGGAGACAAATGATGCCTGAAAACTAAAAATCCTACATTCTTGCTTCATATTCCTGTTCTTTCCCTTTCTCTTACCCAATATTACAAGCTCTATGGTGAAAAATCTGTTTTGGCAGTCAAAGTGTGATGTGCAATTGGAAACATTTCACAATCATTTTCACCATTAACAATTAGAAGAATATTTAATTCCACATTAAAAACAAAAGAAACAAACAACAACAAAGAAACAGAAAAAGTATTTGATCCTCAGGGAGTTATATCTAGCTGGTAACCGCACAATGTGTTATTGTAAGAAGCATCATCTCCTTCCTGCTATTTTCAGCACAGCCAATAAGTCTTTGATATACCTTTACATGCGTCACCCCCAGAGTAAGATCTACCATGACATATTTTATATCTCTGGAGGTCCAATAGGGCAGGAGTAGGTTTCCATACTGCTTCCATACTGCTTCAAGTTTGTCTCGGTCTCCACCAGGGTGACAGGCAGATGTCCTGCTACCACCACCTGCTACCACCACCAAGCTCACTTGGAAGATAAGAGGTAACAGTACACATGAGGTACCAGTATTCTGTTTTGGAAGCCCGAAACCTGAAACAATAAATACTGTATTTATTTATTTATTTGTTTATTTTTACTGTCAAGGAGTATTAAATTCTCTTGGTACTTTACTGTATGCCTAGGTGAAACTCAGTTTCCGCCTCTGTCACTCTGAAACATTCTTCAGGAGGTGCTAACCTCAGCAAATGATGAGCACTGAGGCTGCCTTCTCACCGGGTGTAGCACTTCTGCCATGTTATGCACCTGCAGACTGCCCATTTGCACAGCAGACAAACCTGGTCTTCATGTACCCCCCAGAAGTCAAGATGGACGTGGTCTCCTGGCCTTGCATGGTTCACCTCCTGCAAGAAGCGTTTTTGCAGCCTTTTCTCTTTCACTGGGCAATCAAGGCCAAACTATGGGCAAGGCATTTTTCTGCTGCTATATTCTGTGAAAGGTTGAATATAAAGGCTGCGGTTAAAATGAAATAGCATTTGAAATGGAAAATTTTCAGGTCTCGTTTTCTTAGAGTTTACAAAGCTAACCTTAAAAAAAGTCTTTTTTGGTTATTGCTCCAGAAATATCTTTTTAGCAGTCCTGACAGCTTTCAGAAACAAAAGAGCCTTCCAAGAGAATTTTAAAGACTTTTTCGAAAGCACTTTTGCTTTTGTGTTTGAAACAGGCTTTGGCAGCACTGTAAAACTGCAGTGCTTCTCTTTGCTCCCTCTTCTCTTTGTCAATCATTTGAATTTACACCGCATTTAGAGTTTGTCACTTAAAGAACTGGAGACCTTAAAATCATTCCTTCCTAACTGGTAATTTTGTACAGAAAATCTTGCTGCAAGGACTTGTAAAGCTAAATTAAACAAATGAAAAACTTGAAGAATGATAAAATACTGCACATAGATATATTGAAGACAAAAAACTCTGTCTACTCTTCCTTCTAACCAGAGGTTTTCATTCTTTTACTAAGCAGTATCCAGCCAGTAGGCATTGCTGAAAGAAACTTCTTACAAGGTAACTGCATATGTTATTTTATTTATTTATTTATTTATTTTTTTCCCGAAATGGAGTTTTGCTATAAAGAGCTTTATTAAAACTCTTTTATGAGAGTAAGAACAAAATTCCTGACTGACTTCTGTTGGGAGACAATGGAAAAGGTACATAGCTCCACCAGTAGGAATACACAAGGGAATGTAAGACAAGGCCACAAGAGGCAGTATACTTAGGGATGCAAATGATGAATTCATATCTTGCAGCACATTGAACTGGAAGTAAAGATTATCGCCTGGTAAGGAAAATGCACCTCTTACAGAATAAGTCAGTCCTTCCTTCATTCTTTGCTTCCTTCCATGCAAGCATGGAATGCTTCTGTAAAGACTATAGAAAGAGTGGTTGAGCTAGTCAAGCATATATCTAATGTGACTTAATCTCAACTATAAAGCAAAGTTAACTTTCTGCCTTTGTTCATCTGTGCTGTCTTTATTAAATATACATTTAGAAGAACTTTAAAGCTGTTTACCACAAAACATTTCTTGGAGTATCTGCAGCTTCTGACAGCATAAACAGTAGGTGAGCTGAGTCTGTAAAATACAGGCATTCAAGTGATTGCATGGGAAATGTAGCAACTATGAATGCACATTCTGACAGCGGTAAACACATTAATATTTATATTTTAGCATTTACGTATATCCCCACAATTTTTAACAGCTTCGTTGTGTTAGTGTATTGATTTATTAAATGTGCATCTTCCATGCCTAATTAATAACACACATTACAGCATTTTTCACATTCTGATTATGACTAATAAGATGAAATCAGAATGCTGCACCAAAAGATGTGTATAGCTAACCATTTAAAAAATGTAAAGATTGTTTTAACCAGAATTTCGCTTACTGCACACACAGAGTAAGGAAACTGGAAATGTATGCAGACAGACACGCTGAAGTGGCATTCATCTGATTAAATGTAGATGTTTATATCTGTGCTAGGAGTTTATATTCCTCTTAGTGCAAATGGAAGGAAACGGGCATTTCTCGAATGTGATTAAGCCTTTTTAAAGATAGACATCTGAAAAAAAATACATCTAAAATAAGTCAGGCAAATGTCATCCTAGAAATGCTTATTTTTTATGGCTTAACAGCAGAAAGAATTTAACTCACACATAAACACTTGTGAGGTAAGATGACTACCACCTTTTAAAATCTTGCCAGTTCCTCAGGAATAGAAAGAGTGAAGTTTCATTTCCCTTGTAGCCCATGGCAAAACTATCCTTCATTTAGCTAGAGTCAATATTTCAGCCAAAATTAAAGAAATGCAGTTAAGAAATTCTTCTTAACTACTAATTAGCCCTACTACTTACTTTAACTGAAGGGAAAATATTCTTCTCATTTTCTCTAAAACATTTTTTTCAGGGTCAACACAAGCATTATCTTTCTGATCAAACTCTCTCTGTCAGAATTCTGTATACGGAGCACTTCAGGAGGTACTTCTTGAGGCCTGATAGTTTTCTACTACCATGCTTAAAAAGTCACCAAAACAGGTAATACAAGCTCACACCAGCTTTCTTATGGGTGAAAAAGATCTGAAAACTCAATTATGTAATTCTAGCTTCTCCAGAAACACTAGAGCTCAGTGTTTAGGCTACTATTGGTTTATTAGGTGTCTGAAGAAAAGTGTTGCAATGGAGGACTAAATTCAGCCTTTCTGGGACATTACTCAGAAAGAAGAGTCCAGAAGAGCAGGATGGCCTGACTCTTCACTTCCCTAGAGCAGGCTGGCCTCATTCAGCTGCCTACATAGCATCCAGCCCTGTGTCACTGCCAATATCTTTACTGCCCTGGGACATAATCATTACTCTTGGGAGTTCTTTCAACTAATAATGCAAGGAATTTATTGCAGCCTGACAGACAAGTAGTTTTTGGCATGAACCTGAATTGCATACCCAGACACACCCGACATAGCCAAATGCAGAACAGTCTCAGTCCTAATGCCTGGTATGATGAGTTCCTGGTCAGATCATTTCCCAGAACTGTATCAGGGTTTGTTTTGGAGGGCGATTTAAGTAAGGGGCTTGAAATGAATGAACTTCTTTACACTGCGAACACATTTTCATTAGTTTGAGGTTTTGTCTTAGTCAGATAGTATGGGTGTCTTTCAGAACATCTGATCACCTTAGGTGCTGATTAGAGGCTACTATGAAAGATTCTGCTATAGGAGCTGAAAAAATGAGCAGGAATCTTTTAGTATGGACTCCCAGACCTATTATCAGATTCCAGTCAGTTGAGATGAAACACAGCAAACATGATTTCCTTTACAGTGTAAAGATGCTACTTGCAAATGCTTTTCTGAGATGAATTTTCATGCTGTGCACAATACTGAGATAACACGATGGGGAAAAAAGGATATTCTTAGTTTCTCTTCTTAATTATTCATAAAATGAACGCCATGGTATTGCCTACTTTTCTCCACTGGCTGTAAAAGTTGCCTACAAAGCTTAGTTCATAGGTAGATGTCTGTGTTGTAGCATCTTTGTTTAATAAAATGAATCCAACTCTTTTTTCCCTTCCCAGATCATGCATATCTTTTGATATTCTGCAAAGACCACCCCTTAACAGCATCTTGGGTTAATTTGTTGATGGATGGGCACAGTTCTGTTTCTGTGTTGTCAGATTGTGAAGCTGCACAATAGCTGTAGGGGTCAGAGGTGAACTCTGCAGATGAACTGAGGAAAACAACAGCAGTGCAAAGCATGGAAAGGGCTTTTTTTTTCCCGTGTTCTTTCCAAAGTTGCATAATAAAGCATGACATCTTGAAGTAGGTTTTTTTTTTTTCTTTTTTTTTTGTTTTGTTTTGTTTTTCAATTAAAACGTGTAAAGAAAATAAAACCTTTTATTTTCTAGAATCATGTTATAAAAATCCTATTGAATACTTCACTTTGGAAGAAAATCAGGCGGCTCCAGTAGAACATACAGTACTATGCCAATGTGACTACTACCGTCTCATGCCTGTATTTCACTGTGTACATGGTAACGATTCTGTTGGCCTTTTGAGCTGTCTGGGGCTGCTTTACCACATTGGAATATGCTACAGTGATTACTGGGGATCAGCTAGGATATCTCAGAATGAAAGGAAGATTATCTCAGCTATCATAGTCTCTACAGTTGTTTTTTGTTTGTTTGTTTGTTTGTACAGAGTCTTACTAAACACGAAGTAATACGGCATTTGTAGGGAAGGGTGTTAACTTTATTAAACTGATGGATGCTCTAGTAAGTGTCTCAGTTTCATCTGGCTTTAAGGCACAACATCCCTGCTGTAAATGCCAAATTTCAGTATCTTCCTTATTCCAGGATATATAAATTGTTCTTATGAAAGTAACATTTTTTTCCAAACAAACCCAGTTCAATAAATGATTTTGGACCACCGTGAACCAGCAACAGGTAAAACCAAATATTTTTTAGGAAGAATAATTTTTCAAACAACCTTGGAATTGTAATTACAAGTGCCATCTTCCTTAGTAGAGAAAAACCTAAGACATTGCTTAAAAGGAGCAAGCTGTGTACCAGGAGCAAGCAGTAGTGAGCTAGTTACTCATCCTCCTGCCTACAGTGCAGTTATGCTAAGACTAGAACTATTCTTCGAGAAGTAAACTGAAATCACAAGGAGATTGTGACACAAAAGACATCACCACCACAAAATAATCTGTGAGCATTCCAGTATGCAGAATTACTCTCAGCGTTAATCAACAGTCATTGCTATTAATAATCACTGGGCTTAAAAATGATCCCTGAACAATGTCCCATTAAATGATTTTTCTGATTAAGCACATCCCAATTAAGTAGAGTGTGCAGTACAGTACTTGAAAAACTGCCCCATTTATGTACAAATCGAATACAAATAGAGTACTTACCAGATCCCCATTTAGGAACCATTTGCTGACATCAGAATATTCTCTTATTGGCACTCTGTAGTGATTATAAAAGAAAAAAATTAATGATCTGATTAGGCTAATAAAGCTGAGACAAAAGGAAGTGTGTTGTATATCTCCTGCCACCTGCCCTGGAACAGGGTAATTTAGAAGGAGTCAGTATTCAGGGGGGCCTCAGTGGCTGTTTCAGCTGATAAAACTAACAAAGAAATCACTAGGTAATCACCTGGGGAGATGAGCTTATGGTGCAGAACAGTGGAATTTTTACTAGCAATTCTTCACTTTTAGGTATTTAGTAGCACTTTATCAGAACCTTGCAAATAATTTGCTTTTCTAGCAGGTGCTTTTAAAATGACTGCAACAACTAATGTGCTATTAGTTTTACATTTTATCAGTAATGAGTATAACAGGAGGTGATAGGCTTTTCTCCAAAAAGAGATTGAATTGATGTATAGTACAGTCTCTGGAGGCAAAGAATGCATGGGGAACTATAAACACTTTAGTTCCAAGACAAATTTTTGGTGATATTGTCTGGATTTTTCAAGAAGTTCTTTACTGAAACTGAAAGTTGCATGTAATGACTGTGGAATTTTTTGAATACAGGTTCAGCTGGATAGTTTATCACTTGGTTTGTTTACCAAAAGAAGTTACAAAGGTTTTGACCTGTGGTTAATTATGTCAACAAAGAAATAATTATAATGTAAATTGTCCAGCTTCTTGGATTCATAGATGTACCTTGTACCAATCTCCACTCAAAGTCA
>VXAV01009155.1:293956-304751 GCA_013399715.1 Alectura lathami | reverse complement strand
GTTGATTTTTTTTTTTTTTTTTCCTCCAGTGCTTTCCTCTCTGATAATCTGAGGGAACAGACCTGTGATCTTTCAAATCTAGGTTGTTGTAGAGGTGCCCCATTTCCTGATGGGGAAGCACGTTATTCATTGCTCATTAAACTTTTTGTAGAGCAATGTTTTATGAGAAAACAATCTTAAAGGCATTTGTGACTGCATGGTGTTGCAATGCAGTATGCTATCCCAGAGGTATGCTCAGGTATAATGTAATGACAGGTTGAGTTTGAACTAATATTTTCTTGCTGCTGAAAAAGAGAATTCTTGCATCTCTTCCCATCCTTTGCTCCTCTCTTCCCTGGTCCAGCTCCCAGTTGCTGGCTCTGACACTCTGCTGTACTTGGAGCAAACCCATTCTATCACTAAACTGGAGAGCCATCGCCCACTTTGTATGCTGGGTTAATTTGCTGTCATGTACTGTATTGAATCTCTTGATGTGCAATCAGATGAGACCCAGCTCTGGCTCAAGATGTGCTGCAAAACTCATATTTTTGGCAAAGGCAAAGGACACGGGAGGGGTGACCAGGTTGTCCCCTTGGGCAGAAGCATACTGGTAATCCATCTCATGTTGCATCATGAAACCATGCACTATTAGGCACATCCCAGACACTCATCCCACTTCTCCAGGACCACTGTACTCCCGGTGTTAGTCTAGTGTTTACTTTCCTACCATTCTTTTTTTTTGCACTTCTCAGGTATTTTGCTACGCCAACTCAACAATTATTACCATGAATACTGCCTTTCTGCCTCCTCAGGTTAAATATATAGTGAAGGCCATTAAAACTCCCTAAATACCTACAAGCAGGTGGAAGACCACCTTAAGGTTTATTTTCTGCAACTGGTGAGTTACATCTTTTAGGGCTCTGTAACTCAGCTTTGGGCCCCTGTGGCAGAAATGTGGGCAAATTTACATCATCTGAGGGCCTGTCGAGCATCAGCCTTTGTTTCTTCATCTGTTGCACTATGTATAGGGATAGAAGCCCATTGCAATCAGACCCTGAATCAACCTGACCTTCTGAATGGATCTGCCTAGATTTTTTTTACCATGAACACTTCAAAGGCAAAAACAAACAAACAAACAAACAAACAAACAAACAAAACAGAATATCTTTTCAACCTATTATCCAAGTTTTATTGAAGTAAATCTAGATCAATGTGTGTTTTCCTTTAAATGGAGAAAAAATATAGAAAGACTTTATACAGAGTTTTCTCCCTGCTCAATTCCTCTTTACATGAAAGGTCTGTGCTTCCAAGACTGCTTTTCAATTACGTCAGCACTTTCAGGAGTTGCAGAAAATTTGATAGAGTTTCCTCAGGCTCACAGAAAGTTTTCCTGTTCATCACTACCAAGGCCTCTGTTCTCTGTTCCTCTTAGCAGTCTCCCAGCTTCTCTGCTATTCTGCATTTTCCCTTCTTGCAAACCTCTGTTCTCTGCCTTTTCTTCCAACTGCCCCACCTTGAACCGTAACCCTTAAATGTATTTTCTCCCTTGACCAGGCTGAGGTGCCTCCCTCTAGAAAAAGATTCCACTCTGGGAAGCCTCTGCCTCACCCAGTCAATCCCTTTGTCAAAGACCAAAATTACATAAAATAAAATAAAATAAAAAAAAAATTGAAATCAGAAACTCTTCTCCACACCCATACAATCTAAAAGGCAGAATAATCTCCTGGATTACAAACTGTTATATATTTCTGATCACTTAAGAAACATTATTGTGAGCTATGTTTCTTTTCCGATGACACAAGCAGTGCATTAGTGCCAATATGCAATTCAAAAAATTGTCATTTGTCATCAACGTCTTCCACTTATGGAGAAACAGACTGTTCAGAATAAAGGCTGCAAAATGCCAGTGGCACAAAATATGACCTGGAAACCTGGAAAGTAATACAGCTTGTCCTTGAGGTTTAGAGTCTGTAGAGACATTGCAGAAGTTTCACCTGATGGCATAAGGACTTTAAAAAGCCATAAAGTCAATACTCATAGGTACAAAAGCTCAATGTGTTAGGCAAAAGCCCACGTGTCAGGCAGCATTTGTGACTTTTTTTTTCACATACTATCCTAGATTTGACAGCACTAGCTTGATTAATTTTGTGTTGTAGACCAGAGTCAGCATACGTGGAAATGTGTAGTAAGTACATCGAAATTAGGACTACCTGAATGTAAATGAGAACAGAGTATGGGCACTATAACAAAAATTCCCCATCTCCCTTACATAAACTGTCTTTAATATATGGGACAAAATCTTGCATTTATGACTAGTGAGTGTACATTTAGATTTGGCAAAGTCTAACGCAAACATTGCTGTCTGAAAGACAGGCTATGTTTATGTCTTTGAACTGTAAAATAATCAGAGTTTCACGAGAAAGGAGTGAAAAGGGGTGGTCATATTTGCAGAAATTAATTTTATCTAAGCCATCACCACAAAGAGTGAAATGCTTTCATTGTGACAGTATGTCTGTGGTGTCACTTGCAGGGCACAGGTGGTTTACATGCACTAGTTATGTATTTCCGCACTTCAGAATATTCAGATTTCCTTTCTCCAGTTCTCCTGGGTTAGTAATAGTGATGCTGGAATAATTCTGTCATCATTATGAAATGGGCATTGATACCTACTGTCTTAATGTAACTTCTCTGGCCAATCAGTCCTGCGTGGAGAGAGATGTCCTATTAGGAGGAAGATGAAGAGACAAAGAGATAATAATCATTAGGATGATTAGGATGCTAGCACCACTCAGTACATGCTCCACACTGGCTGCTAATGTATCAGATGCCATATTAGACATCTTACTATTTTCAGGTGGTAAGCAAGATACCAAAACGAAAAACTCCTGGATGGCAATGATGGAGAGTAACACCCACACAAGAAATACAAAAAACATACATCAACCTCATTCTCTAGAGTATTAAATACACATTTCAGTTCAGAAGTGAATTTGAACCAAAATTTTTCACATTCCATGGAAAACATGAGCTGTTTCTTTAAGAACATGCTTCTACTGGAGGTCAATGGCTTTACCATTATGCATTAAAAGTTAAACACAGTTATTGACAGGCAAATCACAGAAATTGCTTTATGTCAATGAAGAATGGCAAATAGATACATGCATCAGGAAATGATCCCTAGAGGAAAAGTTCTTTGCGCAGTGAAATTAGATTCACAGGTCACAGATGATTTGTTAGTTCTTTCCAAGTCGTAGAGCAGTAATTTATGGGAGAACTCTCATGGCCGCTTTACCTGCACTACAAAAAAGGATTCTTTTTTATTAAAGTTTAAGTTGCATGTCCTCACAAGTGACAACCCGCAGATCCAACTGAATTAATACAATCCCCTAAGAATTGAGCCCTTCTATCATCTAGAGGTAACAGCCATTTCTTTGAACCCTTTGTTTCTATTCTTCTCTTTAAAGCCTCCCTTCAAAAGCCCAGATGGAGGAGTAGCTAGAGGACTGAAAAGTATGTTTTTATTGCAAAGTTATGTCAAATATCACCTATTCAGTTTGCCCTCTCGATGTTAACAGATTTCCACCACCTACTTGTAATTTCTAGAAAAAAGATTAAAAAAAAAAAAACAAACCAAACCAGAATAAATAACAATAAAATAAATAAATAAATAAATAAAGGTAAATATCAACTTCATCTAGTGCAGCTTGCAAAGCAGAGTTGTTCTACCTCAACGGATACTGCAGTTCTTCTCCAAGCCATATTCTGTTCTGCTGCAATAGTACAAAGCCAGCTACAAGAGTGTAGTGATGGGATTTATGTCCCTCGTGGTCCTGTAGTGAGGGTGCTTGTTATAGGGAAGAGCTGAGACTCTCGTTCGGGTACTGGTGGGAAGTCCCCATAGGGCTGACAGAGCAGCTCTGACCTTGGGAGCATCTCTCCAGCATCACAAACACCACAAAGTGCCAATCTCCTGGCTGGCCTCTCCAGAGGAGAACTAGAGAAACTGAGCTTGTATTTTCTGAGGATAAATTTCCATGGTAAATGGTGTTAACAGTCAGATGCTACAATGTAATCAACTGATATTCACTGTTTCAAGAAGGGTTCTTTAAACTGCAACTTAAACACAAGGCTGTAGTCACTGCTGGCTGTCTCCAAGAAGGAAGGAGGCAGCAGCACTGGAGGACAGAAATTTCCATCTTTTCAAGACTTCTCCTGCTACTGAGATAAGCCCAAACCACAAAAGTAGCATCTGCCTGATTGCTTTATCTTTCATGACCTCCAAATAGACTTGGCAAGGCCCCAGAATTATTTGTCTTTGGTGAAGAGTAATTAAATACTAAATACATGCTTTGGAGATTAACAGCTGGACAGCTGTGTGTGAAAACATCCCTTGCACAAAGGTTAGCAGGCTGAACAGGAGTGTCACAGAATATTGCAGAGCATTTAAATGCTTTAGATAGAGCTGTCAATAAGGTAAATCTCTGTAGTGACTGCTTTTTCAATAGACTTCTGTTAATTATTTTCTCCTCTGTTTTTCCCATTTCCATCCTTATAAAAAGTTTCTGCATGCCTCTTGATGGTGGTACCAAAAAATAGTCCTTGAAGTCACTGTCACGCTGGGGCTCTGCAGAGCAGCCTGCGTGGTGCTGGGTGCTTTGCTTACGGGGACAAAGTCACATTCATACGCCCTGCTTGATTTCTTCACCTTCTTTCAGTGGCCCTGTAGATGACCCTGTGGTTGTACTGTACCAAGATCTAGAGAAAGCCACTGCTATCTGGGGAACAAGGCTGCTAGTAAACTAAAGGTATTTGATGATTTTCCCCCAGTTGTTACTTTTGCTATCACATTGTGCATGTGTATAGGTGGGTGTATGGGTGATTATGCTTAAGGAAGAGAGGTGGACTGACAGAGGGAAATCTTCAGGGACACTTTTCTCTTTTATTAAGGTGTAACAGATTTTATATGATTTTTTATCAAAGGTGGCATCAGAAGTAATGAAAGGATAAATAATTCTTAAGCTTCAGAGAAAGAGGGTTCTTTGATAAAGAAAGGATCTGTCCCGGAGATTTAACTTTCTTAAATCCCACAAATCCCTGTGCCACATGCAATAATATTCCAAAAGTTTATGACAATTTTTATTTTGTGTATATGAAGAACAAGTAGCCATCACCCCTAACGGACTAATTAGACACATTTTCCATATGGAATCGGCACATCGGAGCACTATATATGTGCTTTCTGTAAAATACTTCCAAGTTCAGGACTTCCATGGTAAATCTTTCTATTCATTGACATGTGGTATTCTTTCTGCCCTTAATGGTTTATGTATGCACAAAAAGGCAATGATTTATATTCACTGAAGTACTACCTTCCCAGTTAGTGAATTTCTTAGCACAAATTCTTTCTTTCGTAAATACTGTCATTTAATGCATGAAATTATTGATTTAAACTGCTTTACTGAGAGGTTGTTCCTTATAAAAAGCAGAGTCGGGTCTCTTTTTGGCTGCAAACTAGGCTGAATTTCATAATAAAACTTTCATCATAAAAATAAAAATAAAATCAAAACATTGAGGAATAATAACCTCCCTATGATACATCAATGACTAAATCTCCAAGAGAACTAGATTTATTTTTTTCTTAAGGAAGAAAAAAAAAGAAAAAGAGAGAGAGAGAAAAAAAGAGTAGTAAGGATGCAGTGTTTTTTGTAAAGGACTCCTTTTCAAAGAGATTGTGCTAAAAATGCTGCTAAAGGGATCGCTTGCTGCTGTAATTTGTAGAAAGGAGCTCTCTTAATTATAGCCAGAGTTTTTTGCATCTCTCCTTCTCTCTCTCTCTCTCCCCATGTGTGTGTATGCAGAGAGCTAGAGAAAGCTGGCAGCACTACCTGAATAGCTATTGAAAGAGTGAGACTTCTCAGTGCCTGCTTCATTACAGGGTAGCAGCTCTTCCAGGGTGTGAGAGCGCCTAACTGCATCCTCCCATCGAAAAGCCCTTGGTAAGTCCCCTTAGCTGGCAGAGCTGCGGATTAACTCCAAGGCAGGAAGGAGGGGGATGGCAGGGGGCTGTGGGGGCACTCGGAGCCTGGGCACAGCTTCAGATGTGTCGGATTCCTAAGATTTTTATTACAAATGTGTGGGATCTTCTGTGCTTTGCTGGGATGCAAAGGCAGTTGCTTGGAATGTTTTGTGTGCTCAGAGGCAATGCAAAGTGCCTTCAGGAGTGCTGGAACCAGTGCAGAATTTTTCTATCGGAGATGAGACTGGTAAATGCTTCTCAGGACTGCAAGAAGAGTGTTTGTGTTTTGTTTTGGTTTTCCCTATCATTTTCCTCTTGTTTTCCTCTCCTCCTTTGTCGTGTTTAATGTGTTAATAGGCTCAGAAAGAAGAAACTATGTCTTCCTGCTGATTGATGGCTTTTGAAATGTAGAACTTTTATCAGGAGATGGATGAGAGCTGCAGCTCCAGAGGAGATATGTGTGCTATTTGTTTGCATGCGCATTCTTTTCCATGATTCTGGTGCTGGTCGTATAGATTTTCCATGCTCAGAAAAAGTCCAAAAAGCTAGGAGATGCACATTTGCTGCTGAAGACGCTGATGTTTATGCTTGTTAAATGCTCTCGTGTCACATGTTTTATTAGTCACCCGCCTGATAAGTGGCACTCTCCAGGTAGCTCCTTTCAGTACATGCAGCAAAAAAGCACATCCTGACTCTTATTTACCCTGATCCTATAAGCCAAGCTCATAGAGTCAACGAATAATGATAGAGGCCATTGGAGAGGTCAGCTTGTAACTCTCCTGCTCCCAGCTGAGCAATGGCATTAGAAGTGAGAGCCTTGAATAATGCAGATCTTGGAGGGTCCCAGTACACCAGAGCCTTTTGATTTCAAAAGTATGAACGAGTTACTCCAGGAATGGGCTGGAGGTTATTGGCTAGCAAGACAAAGCATTAACAGAGTGACCGTCTCCTAACTGAACTCACATGCGTTTACCCCGGAATGGGGTAGATCCAATCTAGAAGAACTGTTTTTTTAACAGCAGGACATGAGACCACTGGCTCATCTGCTACTGGCAGTCCAGTTCAGATTTCTGTTGGCTACAGCTGTCCATTGAATGTACAGATGACACAGCCATATTTGTAACTACGAGGGAGAGGACTGCTCTTTATATTTAGAAAATATGCACTCGTGATTTGAAACTGCTGCTTAGTATCCCTAGACATCATTTTCTCTGCTACTGAGCAAACATGATAGCTTGAAGGATTAGGTTTTAGGTTTGCAATGCTTGCTTTCGTGTTAAAGTGGGTAAACTGATGTTTCTTCTACAGGTCAGAAGGACTAGATTGACTTTTATTTTCTTTTCAGAAGTCTTCAGTGTTTATTAAAGGACAGCTTTTATAAGCTAAAGTTAAAACAGAGCTCAGATCTGCAGCCAAGTACAAAATAGCTATTGTTCGCTGACACAGTCATTTTACTTTATATTGACAAGGGAATCATGCTAAGGGATGCGGATAAGTATGGGACTGATAAAATAGCTTATATAACTTTATACAGTGGAAGTTATAAGTAGTAATATTCCACATGTTCCAGGTTTTCAGAGGCAACATTACTTCAACAATAAATTAAACTTGTCAAAATTGCATCGTTACCTGGGACACTTAGCACATTAAATATAACACTGGGGTGTAATATAGAGAAGAATGATCCTGAGGGAAGGAGGATGTGTTTGGAGGGAGAACCTAGAGCCTAAAGCAAAGAATGCTTTTTGTTGTTTTGTATTTGAGTCCAATAGCTGCATTTGTTTGTTGCTAGAATACTCTCAATACAACAACACACTGCCTCTTCTAAGCTTATTTTGACTTAATCATCTGCCTGGACATATGAAAAAGTAGAAAAACATCAATGAGAAGATTTTTAGTGTGTAGAGGAGCAGGAACAAGTAGGTCTGAACAGCTCTGTGCCACATGCTTGTATCAAATTCAGCCCTGATCACATTCGTTTTAGCAAAAGTATTCTGCTGTCATCTGTTTGCTATCAGCATGGAAGGATGTGTGCAAAGCAACTTGATATTGGGTCAGGAAGGCAGAAAAATGCTGACGGCTGTTTGCCAGGGGCCAGATACCGTGACCCTTCCACCTACTGAAAGTGTTTTATTCTGTGAGGGTGCTGCAGAACAGCTCAAGAAAAAGATACAAGGCAAGCGTCTTGGTTGGCAGGCAAAATCTGTGTATACATGGCCAATGTCTGCTCTATAGAACCTCACCCATGGCACAAGGGATCTGCCTTCTCTGTTTTTCCCCAGATCTGTCCCACCAGGGATACATTGAGTCTGGAACCATTTGTCTCTTCCCACACAGCAGACTATGTGCACCTGTCAGACAAGACTGCCCTACACTTGATCATGCACCCACACATCCGTTTAGTAGGAAGCATAGTAAGTGGTGGGTGGGACATATTGCCTATGTTTGGGCTGCTCTAACACAGTTGAAGTCAGACAGCAAGTGTTTCCACATGCAGTCAGTATGTGTTTCCAGGTAGTGGCTTAATCCATTAGAGTAGCCCCAGCAGAGTTAAATTTATAGGATGACCAGACTCACTGATACAAAAAGTCTTCAGAGCTTGCCAGCAAAAGATGCTGAGATCTAAACGTACCTTCAAGCTGACCTGGGTTTTCATCAGAAATTCTCTCTGTTGCTCTCTGACTTGAAATAAAATAAGCTCGTCTCCCTGCCCCCTGTCAAAAATTACAATTCATGAGGCAGAAAATGCCAGACACTCAAACACTGGCAGGATTCTTTTAAATTATGTTTCTAGTTTATCATCCTTTTATATGTCAAAGCTTTCCATTTCCCCTCTCTATTTTTATATATAGCAAAATGTATCAATCCAGGCATTTCAATATCCGTCAGTAAAGCGTAAGCGGCGGTATATCCTAGTTCACTGAATAAACAGGCCTTTTCAAAGGGCACACCCTGTGCCAGGCATAGTTTTTTTTTGTGTGTAACTTCACTTACTCTACAATTTGTAAAGCCAAACCAAAGGAGAAAAGGCTGGTGTAATTCATTGTTTAATGCCCTGTAAACCATCCCCATTGCCCTCAGGCCCTTTCCATCTCCCTTTTTCCTGTAAAATCCCTCTGGGTCTAAGTTAGAATAAAGCCCTGTGGAGCAGGTATCACATCTCCACTCACTGCACACCTTCATGTCCATCATACTGCATGGAAAGATGGATTATTGACCACAGCAATCCATCTAGAGTGGGCAAAAAACTAATGCAGCCTTCTGATTTTAGCTGCAATTTTTCTATAATTCCTTGCACCTTAGCATGGTCAAAAGGAGAGAAAACTCTTCAAACTTTCTGCTACAAACTTGTTGCTTCTGCTCTTGGAGAAGGATCTCAAGATCCAAACATTTGCTATATCTGTCCACTTCAGGGCTGTGGTAAAGGTAATCCACCCTGAAGAACCATGCTCATGCAGTTATCAGGGGAATTCTTAGAGAACAATAAGGATATTTTCCAGTGTGGCATTCCTGTGGTTAGAAAGACCTACAAATTTATTTTGTCATTGCTAGGACAAGAGTGGAAATGACATTTAGTAGCATACCAATTCCCCAGTAATAGGTGCCCCATAACATGAATTAGATTAGAGGCAGTTTACCAAATCCCGGTCCAGTAAGTGTTCTTTTTGTTATTCTCTTGGAGGAAGATAATCTATGATGTAAATTATAGGAAGGTAACAGTGGCATAGGGAAGATACAACCCTAAATGGAAATAAACCGATTACTTCAGTAAGACTTTGTAGTCAAAATTCCTTACGAACTTGAAGAAGAATACCTACATCCAGAAATCACAGAGTTAGTCTCAGTTTTCCCTTTACTGTGCTTTTGTGTTAGCTTGGATAAATAATTAAGGAAAGGGAAGGAGAGCACATAACCAGGTAATAGCTGGCATGACCACAACTAACCTGCCCATTGCATTAAACTTGCATCCAACTTTGACTTGAAATTGGATTTTTTTCACTGAAAAACTGTGACAGGATTTGTTCCCAGCACTGCAACAGATGCTATTAGAGCAGCTTCTTTCCATTATGTTAACAAAGCTGAAGCACTATAACATATGTTGTATTGATTCCTGTCTTTGGAAATATCATTCCATGGAGATATATTTGATAAATGCAATAAGAAAGCAGCTGATTCCTTGGAAAAATGCATTTGACTGCAGCATTAGCCACTTGCATATTGTACTTGACAAACACTCAGGTGTGATATGTTTTAATACATTGCCACGAGACCTAAAGAGTTTCATTCAGATATAACACTATTCGTTTGTTTTCCTGAATGTCTTGTAAGATGCTACTAGCAAGAAGAAAACATTGGTGAACAATTCTTTTTATTCTTTTTATTATTTATTGGGGAGTCTGGCCCCAGTTCCCAGTTCTTGCATTCAGACCTCAAGATAGTATCGCTCCTCATCTGCAAAAATTGAACAATATTTCTGCCTCCTCCTCAACTACACACCCTTCATCTTTGCTTAGACTGCATACCGAGGGCAGAGACTGTGCCTTGCTATATGCACAATACCTATGCAGTCAGCACCTACATGATTCTTGGCTGCAGCCCTAGGTGCTTCTACAGAAAAATTCCCTCCTCCAAGACACTGACCAATATTCTCAGTATCAGTCTCAGCCAACTTGATGGTGCCAGTGGTTCTGGGAGCATTTCCCTCCCGAATACTAAGCCTAGAAGCACCTGCAGGCTACAGACCCCTTCCAGGTGTTACTGCCTCTGAATGCCTCTGCTGTGTCCATCAAGGGTTTCAGT
>VXAV01009155.1:241725-254742 GCA_013399715.1 Alectura lathami | reverse complement strand
ATTAGAACATAGAATGAGAATACCTCTCCATTTATAGAAGTCCATTTTCACCTGGCTTTAGAATTACATTTTTCAGAGAGAAATTACTTTCAGAAATTACTTCAAATATTAAAAAAAAAAAAAGTGTAGAAAACAAACATAGAAGATGATAATTAAAATCAGAAAGATTTTAAGTAGTTTAGATTTTAATCATTTTTAAAGTAGAATTTGTTACGGAAACAGCTGAGAAGAATGTTAACTAGAAAATGATCTTACAAATATGACCTTTAATCATGGATCACATTGAATCAGTTAGTGTTATACTTAACTAGATATTTGTAAATCCAGAGGCAATTTTCATTCATGGCTGAATGAAGTGCACTCCACGAATAAGTTACCCTCATTTTTATTTTATATACTTGATATATGGCATAATTGTCACATGTATCATGAGATTTGGTGTGTTTTTTTTTTCCCAGTATACCAGCTTCTCAATGCATTCATTTTTAAATTGTACTGAATATTAATGCTATATTTAATTATAATCCATGAATCCTAAGCAGTACTGTTGTTTCTCCACACAACATTGGTGTAAAAAATATTCATTGGCTTGATTATTTTCTGCTTCCCTTGTTAATATTTTGTCACTCTTGCTGTTACCAAAATACATCTTTGTTATTTTTAAGAACAAATGTATGTTAGTAACCCATGAAAGCAATGCAGCAGACAAGGAGGGAAATCTGGTTTGGTTTTAGCAGTACTTCCAAATAGTGAAATCCCCTAACAGGCTAAACTTATCAATATTGAGGCTTTGTAAAATAGGGACCACTACAATTGCATGATTGTTTTGTTAGGTTTACACGGCATTTGATCCAAAGTTTGTTGAAATCAGTGCAAACTTTTGCACAGATTTCAATGAATTTTTGTTCATAGTTGAATTGTTCACAAAGGTCTAACCCTAGGTCTTCCAGCTCCCATGAAGAGTGGGATTTATAACCGAAGATCAGTTACAATTTAACACTTTCTGTCCTGTCATTCAACTTTCTGCAGCTAACAATGGAAAAAGACTGCAGAGTAGAGAACTGACTGGTGAACACTGGACACGCAATCCTGCAGTATGGCCTCTGTACAGTTTGCTCTCAGCGTGTGTGTTCCATTTACCCACTGACAGTCAACAGCAGCTTTCATGTAGTATGTCCGCTTGGAATACTGAAACACGTTATGTCGGGCTTCAAATGGAGGCTACAGACTTCTCAACATAATGATCTTCGCTATCTATCCATACATCCAAGATGTGCTATCTGTTACTGCTAACAGTATCCAGCTGCACATCACTGATCTTCATCAGGAGAGTACATTATCCTCAATGAGGTCTCGTTTGTGTTCACTGGGAATACACATCCCATCGCTTAGTCCTGGAGCTGCTTCTTTTTCCTTTGCTGATAACATTTACATTTAAACTTTCAATTAATTGTTGAGTTGATCACTTTGAAACAGCATTAACTAGGCATGATGGTAAACAGAATGAAATCTAAAGGTACTGGGGAGTGGCTAACAACTATTACACACTATCCTCAAAGTCTGACTATAAAAAATGGATGAGCTTTTACAAATTATAAATTTGAGAAAAGCATCAAGAAAGACCAAACACTGGAACTAGGTTTGCTAATGTGCTGTACATACTTGAGTTAAGTGGTGACTAATCCCATGAGGACACTCATGATTAGAAGGCCTAGAAAGATGTAATTTCAAAATACAGCTGCCAAGTACATACATGGAACAATAAATAAACCTCTCCATTTCCCACTGGTTTGTGAAACACAGTATGCTTCAGGTTTGCTGTGGTCATTTTTGCTTTGAGATTTCCCTGAATGTTTTTAAGCATGTTGATAATTCAGTTTAAAGCATTAGCCAGTATCTAATGCTAACCAGCATAAAGCATTTATTGCATAAAGCCCTTGATTGTTTCATTTGAAAGGAGTTTTTGCGAAGTATTAGAATGAATAGATTCTTCCAATTATTCTTCAGTTTGTGAAATACATGAATATTTAATAAATGCTTCTGTACAAATAGAGACCATGAAATGCCAAATTCACAGCACATTCTGAAGGCTCCCTCACACAATACTCTCTTTTCAACCTTTTCTGCCTGTTCTGTTCCCAGTCCCTCACTGGACTCCTTAGCACATGCCTGTTCTTGACCTCCCTTTGAGACTGGCCCCATTAAAAAAATAAAAATTGTAAAAGCCATTTAACAGGAGCCCCGTTTGTTGGGGAAAAGTATTTGTTATCTTGGCCTTCTCACTTTCTGTTCCATCATGCTGAGAGCTCCTAACAAGGTCTGGAGAACATGGTGAGCATTGCTGCATGATCCGCAAGTTCCCCTCTGTTTCCTCATCTTGTACTCAGGGAACNTAGAGATGACTTCTTGTTACACAGCTGGAAGAAGAGGATATTCTATTTCAGGGAAATAATAATAATAATAATATTTCATTCATACCATTTGTTTTCCATCTCATCTGCTCAACCAATAAATTATGTGAATGAGAATTGCTTTCTAAAACACTGGCATAGGGCATAATGTTCCCTTTTGCCTGCACACTGTATGGCTTTCAGGCCGGTGGTGCCCATCTGCAATTCTTCTTTGCAGCGAGGCTGACGTGTGAGGGAAATTGGGAAAGATGGACCTTGGTAATTGACTACACTAGCTCAAGAGGAATAGCTCCTCTGACTTCAGTGGAAGACTATGTCTTTAAAGCAGTGGCCAGTATCTTGATCCCTCACCAGCCTGTCCCTGCCACTACAGATACTCCTCTGTGGCTCACATATGTCTATATGGGAGGAAGATTAAGGGGAAGGATGGGTGAGAGACTATATTTGCAAACAATTGTTGGGGAAAAAAAAAAAACAAAAAAAAAAAACTATCTTTATATCCTCAATTTTACTTTCTGCAAAACAGTGCTCAGAGCTTATATCAGAAGAGAGCTCTTGCTCTGGAAGGCTAATTACACGACATAGACTTATTTGTTAAAATGAGTCAATTTCTGTCTAAGACAAGTCCCTTTTCCTGTGCTAGAACTTGTTAACATTTAGCAGATCAGGAAGAAGTGCCAGCTAGGCACCATTAACCTTCATTAGCAATTAATTATAAATAACAGTTATGAATCTGAATCAGCATCAGAAACTAATGAATTCGTCCTTATCATGAATGAAAATGACTAATGAATATGGTCTGTACATAACTAAACAATGTAAGGTCACTGTAACTTATTAAGTAAAAGAATGGATAATGTGAGATTCTGACTCTGCTCATACTGAAAATAATTGACAGACTCCTGATACCTTTCAGTAAAAGAAAGTCTGACAGTGTCTACTTTGTCATGGAAGACACATATATAAATATGATATATATATATATCATAGATTTGACCCAGTCTTTTGTGACAGGTAAAAGACAAAGAAAGGGTTATTTACTCAGGGAACACTGACAAAGAACTGGATTGAGACAGTCGACTGCTTAAGAAGTTTAAATATTAGGATCTAAACGCTAGGCTTTAGACATTATCAAAGCAGCATTGGGGAGATCAAGAATGAAACATCCACATGATCTGTAATCTGTCAATGCTTAGAGTAATAATTCAGGGACACCTGTTGAAGAATAATCCCTACGTGTTGGGAAAGTAAGTATTGGGCACTTGCATGGGTCTTGCTGCATCTCACATGCATCTTACTACAGTCGTAGGCATTTTAGTTGCTGATTTCAATTTTTTTTTTTAAGTTAGTATAATAAAAGCATAATCAGTTGGATTCATAGAATCATAGAACGATTTGGATTGGAAGGAACCTTACAGATTATATAGTTCCAACCCCCCTGTCATAGGAAGGGACACCTTCGACAAGTTCAAGTTGCCCTCAGCCTGCTGGCTACAATTCTTTTGATGCCACCCAGGATACAACTGGTGTATGAATTAGTTATTTCTGTTTTGATACCATGGCATTTCTCAGGAGACAGGATCAGGAAAAAGAACAGATTTTCTCCTTCTTAACATTTTAACAATTGTCAAAATAGGCATCATCTTATTCCTGTTTTGCTATTGATCTGAAGGCATTAAGGGGGGAAGGGACCTTGCCTAGGGAATTAAGATCCTCTCTCTACCTTTGAGGGGGTGAAAATGTCTTTCATATTTCTTTCATTTATCATTTTTTGCTGTGCACCTGCAGTTTGTAGGGAACTAAGACCAGCGGGGAATCCCAGCTGTGAGTTAGCATCATATGTCTAGTCTTGTTGTCAAGATAGCAAACAAAAGATCACAGTCTTCCAATGAATAAATGTATAGTCACCCTTGGTGCTGTCTAACTGCTCTGTTTGCACTGGATCAATCTTAGAGTTCATCTTAAAGTTTTATTATGAAGCTGAAAGACAATACAATGGAAAAAGTAATTCATTCAATGTAACTGAATTGTGTTGGTAATTCAAAACAAACAAGGGGCACTGTGTGGTGACATAGAGGAGGAAGAGGCAGTTGCTGATGGAGTTAAAGATTTATATTATTTATTTATTTGTTTGTTTGTTTGTTCTCTGAGGTACAAAGCTTTTTTATTCAAACCTAATCACTTTTAACTGACACATACATTTTCAATTTCACTTTGAATTTCAGGAGCAGACTCTTTCCAGTTTTGTGGGACCCTAGTCAGATTCAGCACAATTCCCATTTTTCCTTGACAGTGGCAAGATCCAGCTTAGAAACTCTCCAGGTCTCCAAACTTGGAAGCTTTATCTTCTATGGGGACAAAGGGAGCTCTATACATATTGAGGCTTTAGGTTATCTAGCTCTCCTTTTCTAGTTTGTTTCCCAGGTTATTGGGATGCTCCTCTTATTCTTGATTTTCATGGGGCATGCCTTCTGTCTCTGTTACTGTTTCCATAGCAAACTCCATGTAGGAAGCCATTATGGTGCAGGGTCTTGTCCCCAAGAAGTGTCTATGACAAGGTCAGTCGAAGACTAAGGGAAGCCAAAATAAAAAGAATGCGGAATTGTTTTTAAGTAAAAGCTAACTAGATTTAGGGGACCTAGCAGAGTTAGGGCTGCAAGAATGATTTAAATGTGGGTTTGGTGGAAGCTCCACAGATGAACTCAGGAAGTTTGTACTGTACATGAGAATAACATGAAAGAAACACAGTGGTGATAACATGTCCTCTGCTTTAATTATGCAGATACTATTTACTTGTGTGAAACTCCTCTGTCTCTTGTAAAACAGATACCACTTTTCAGTGTTTCAGTTCATCACACCTCCAGAACTAACTGATTATGCAGCATGACTAAGCACCTCTCTGGCTGTGCTGGCAACCTCTCCACCACTTTCCCTTTGTTTCTGGCATCCTGGTGTCTGTATGAGGGAAAATGCTGTTCATGGCTGTCATTGCAAAATTATCACAGGATCCTGTGCTCCCACAGTGCCTCTCTGTTCTGTCCTTCATTTACGTAGTGGCTGCCAAGATGCAACCCTGCCTGTTAATGCTTCCTGCATTCTGCTCTGCACTCTTACCTCCATGTCTCTTGGATTTTAGAAGATCTGATCCACATTGCTCTATGAAACAAACAAAGAAACAAGAAGCAGCAACAAAAAAACCTTTACAAATTTCTTCCTCAGTAGTGGTACCCTTTTCTCTTGTTTTCTTACACCCCAGATTTTGGGATTTTTCTCTGTTCAATAAAAGGGAATCTATTATCCATAACTTTTTTTCAAATTAGTGTATTTTATTCCAATTATTTGTTTAGCTGACTTTTTAATAGTCAGAAATCTGTTCTCAGTGGGTTATAATGCTGTATTTATTGTAAAGTGTGTGGTGGGAACAATTAAACAATTTAAAATTGCAAACATATATCATTTCCTATATACTTTACATCAGGTAATGCCTGCAATTTTCCTTGAAAGAAAGCATTTTCTGCATCAAGGACACAAATCCAGAGCTTTGAAGGAGCAGGAAATTTATCAAGGACACAAGACTCTGAAAGAGTCAAACCCTTTTCAAAGAAAATCAGCCTAGTAAAAGCCAAATGCCTACTTTATATCTCAAGTTAATCCATTGATCACTATGTACTTTTAATCCACAATCCAACTCTGCACTGAAGATTGCGTATAAATTCAAAATATGGATGCAAAAAGCCCTGTCATCAAACTAAGTCTCTGCTCTGAAATCTGTGTGGGTTGCACGGAGGGATTAGGTTCCTTTAAACATGCTGTAACTGGTGTTCTTGAAGGACTAAACTACCTTTTCCTGGGTATTTGAGTCACAGTGGTTGTGTTGCATTTCTCCGGGGTCATCAAAATTTTAAAACCTTTGCTGTGGCTTTCAGCATGCTGCAGGCATATTAATGACCCCTAATATTAGCCTTCCCATCTGTAAGTTTTGAACTGAAGAGACAGACTTAATTTCCTATAGGTACCAAGAATAGAAGGTTTGAATGGTTTCTTTTGCCTTCACAAGCTGAACACCTTTTTTGTTTCACAGGAAATATGAAAAACTAATTTCACAGAATTAACTTGAAAATCCTTCTCTGAATAATTCATTCTGGAACATCTGGCTCACTCCTAGAGGCTTTGCTGCTGCAAGAAACTTTCAGGCCTAAATTGTGCTGAACATATCTGCATTTCGTTTGATTATTAATTAGATGGACAGGTTTCACAGTGGTTTGTGCCAACACAGAGTAGCTGTGCAAATGAAATTTACTCTGGAAGTGCCTAATGTTGTGTGAACGACAGTTTTTCTTTAACTGAAAGCTTTAGCTTTGCTGTCATTGAACTCAAAGAGGGGGGATCATTTCTGTCCTTATGACTAAAGCAGCTCCCTTGTATTACTGTTGTCAGTATTAGGCCATTTGCAGTGTTCTTTTTACGTATTCTGGGTTTAAAATGTTTACTTCTAGTCTAATAACACGTAAGTATTAAGTAACTCCTGTGCAGAAGGAAACTACATTTATGGTCCAAGTCAATTAAACAGAGAAGAGTAAGGAATATTAAATATGCAGTTTGATAAAACCTGATAAGTAAATCAATTTATTTTGTGAAGACTTTTCTTCCCAGATCCATGCTCTGAAATTATGCTAAGTAGTCTTTAAAAATACCTGCTGAGAAGTACCCAAACCAGCTTACAACCTGACATTCAAAAGCTAACACATTTTGTTGTGTCTATTTGTTGCACATCAATGTAGCTTGCAAAAAAAAAAAAACATCTTCCCTTTGTGGCTCTCTGTACATACCGCGCTCTGTCAAATCACACCCAACATCTGTGTGAAAGGTGGTACTGCAGGAGTTAGGTACAGGTATTTAAAATTGTGCCAACAGAATGTGGGGTACGAGGATGAGAGTTAATGGGTATTAATGTTAGGTTTTTTATATCCCATGTGGATTTGTGGGTATTAGCTTCAGTATCACCTTCTAGTTATCACATATTTATTATAGGCACCATAGGCTGCAATCTATCATATACTGAGTCATGGTTTGTAAACTGGCTGGAGGCTAAGCCAGCACAATGGCTGCATGGGAGCCAGGTGCAGGCAGTGTGCAGCTGCTGGAGGGATTCCAGTGCCATTTGCAGCATGGCTGGGCTGCACATGGGCTGTTGGGAATACTGGGAGAGCCCTGGAGGAGCTTCTGATTTGCAGGCCCAGCAGTGGGCAGGATCCCACCCCATGCCTGTCTCATCCACAAGGGCAGGGGCTGAGCCTGCATAGCTCTGCTTTTCACAGCAATCCCAGTTCCCATGGAATCATCAGCTAAGTTTGTCCTTGACTACTTGTGGCCTTCAGGGAGAACCTCTGCAGAAGCCCTTCCTGGAGCAACCTCTGCCTGTCTCCCCGAGGGATCAAAAGGGGAATGCATGAACAGACTGAGTCTCAGAGGCTGAGCAGGGTGTGGGTGCTAAGGGCTACAAGGATGAATATGGAGGCTTGGGCTTAAAGACTTTTACTAGAGCTTTTCTTTTTTTTTTTTTTTTTTTTTTTTTTTTTTTTGGTAATTGCAAAATGCAACAGCTTGAAAATGAGTCAAACTGAGCAAAGTACTCCCAGCTTGAAAATCTGAAACTTTGAAAAGGCTAGACCTTGCAAAAAGTCATCCAGAAAGCACATGAGACTGAGTAAGATAGGAAGTGGGAGAAATCTGTAGTGATTATCCAGGATGTGAAATGACCTGCTGGAGGCAGTGGCAACTGCTCCATCCCTTGTTACTGGAGCCAAAAACATATCTGAATCCAGCCTGTAGACAACATATCCTGCCCTTCTGCATGGCTGCAAGTTTTTCTGAAACACCAGCCGTAGTACAAAACTGCAATTTTCAGACTGGAAAATAGATGCCAGCAATTGTTTCATAAATATGTTTATGGAGAGAAATAGGTTAGAGTGGAGGCAGGCCATAAACTTCCAGAAAACATATTACAGAAATCTTTGTGCAAAGCACTGCCTAGACTTCCAAAAATGATCATGAAATTGCAAAAATTCTCATTAGGCTGAAATACTGGCCCAATAAAGAGCTTCTTATAATAGACATACCTTCAAAAGTACTGACAAACAGCAAAAGGAAGAAGCTGCAGGAAGAAGAGTTTGAAGAAAATGTGATTTAACTGTTATCTATTACCGATAGAAAATTTGACAAGCTTGAACAAGAAATGTAAAATGAGCCAACTTCACAGCAGCTGGAGAGAGCCATCTTTGAGGCTAACAAAGAAATAGACTGAGAACCACTAAGTGTACAAAATGCTTTAGGATTATGGGCATGGAATAGCTCTGCGTGATGGGATTTTTTATTAGAAAGGCTGTCACAATAGCGTATCATAAAAGGTCATTAATGTTGCACAAAATCCACAAGAATAGAGAAAAGCTCATAGTATCTGGTGCTGCTCACAGAGCTCTGGCCAGGCACAAACAGTGCTGCTGGAGATAAGGTACCCAAGTGTGAAATCTACAGCACGTTCAGGGAAAACAAGCCGGAGAGCCAGTGATGTTACATTTAATTCCTGATTACCCCAAGGCCATGGATGGCACAGCCCAAATGAAATACTGCACGTCTTAGATATTTACTTCCATATAAAGGAAACCTCACAACAAACCTTGTACAATTTTTTCTGAGCTAACTGGTTTCAGGAGTTAGAAAAGGAAGAAAAAAATGTATATTTACTATCATCTTCTGACAGCAGTGTTTCACTGAGCATGGTAATAGGCTTTGACCAATTGCAACTAAAACAGTGCAGATTTCTGTTTCTGTGGTAGCAGAGGTTCCAGTAGCAGTCCCTGGGTCCCAACACCACACACCAGTTTGAATCTGTTGCAGATGTACTGGTCACACCAGCGCTTGCACTGTCACACCAGCTGGAGGTACAGTTGGTGTGAGCTGGGCTGGGAAGTGTTCTGGCTTTTCTTTTGAATTCTTCTGCTCCCACCCCTCAATATAGCGGAAAGCTTGGAGTCACAGGGAACAGTGGAGTGAAACGCCGTTTGGAAAGCGTCTTCTAGGTAGTCAGAGGACAGAAGGTAAAATCACTATACCTCCAAAATGGAGAGTATCTGTGACTTTCAAGAAATTCAACTACGTTTTAATTTTGAAATATTTTTACATTGATTTAACTCAGAAAGGAAAAGATGTGATTTTTTCTCTTTTTCTTTTTTTTTGTCCTTTTTTTAATTTTTCTTTTTTTTTTTTTGTCAGATATCACTGCTTATATAAACTGTTATACTGGTATTGATGTTACTTTTTACTGGTTTCTTCTTCTGCTCTTTCCAGCTGGAGATTTTTGCTCTGATGTAAAGCAATGTTTATATCATTGTACTCTTGTCCATCCTAGAGAAACCGGGGGATCTCCGTTCTGCTGGTACACATGCTTTCTCTGGAACTAACCAAGGCCGTGATCACTACTGCAGAAATTCATATTCTTTTTAGTTCATTTTTGAGGACTTGAGATTCCTTTTTTATCTCTCGTTTTAGTCATATTAGGCAGTTAAAGTTGGGGACAACTCAAAAAGAATCCCTAATCATCTCCTGAATGAGACATCGTAGCATTTGTGAATTCAGTTTTGCAGCAGGAGTAGAGGTATGAGAATCCCTAAATCAGGTTAATGAGGTGCCAGAGACAAAAAAAAAAAAACTCATTTCTAAAGACAACAACAAAAGCTCCCCTGGATAATGATGTAAGCATCTGAAGTTTTAAGCAAGTAGTCACATTGATGGATGACGCACTCCTCAAGTAACTTGAAGATATTGCAGTGCAATCCAAATAATAATTTTCCAGCATTGATATGTACTGCATCAATAAAAGTTAAGGAGAGATGTAGGCAGATCTGACAAGGGTCTGGAGTGCAGAGCAGCCTGACTGTGCAGTCCATGTTATGTTGCTTTATTTTAAACTTTTTAATACGTGCTATATTTTGCTCCTGTTTCGATGACATAGTTAAAAAAAAATCCCTTCTGCCTACGGCTTTCCTAACTAGAAAGGAGGAAGGTACTAACAACAAAGTTTCAGATAAGAAATTCTATCATCATTCATGCAAATATGAGTGGTAGTTTAGGAAATTACAAGGTTTTGCTGAAAACAGCTTCTTTAATAACATCACAAATGTTCTTGTGTTGCAGGGTACTATCTACAGTACAAATTAGATTCAGAGAACTGTGACATGGACTAATGAGGCCAGAAAGACAGGTCGTTCAGTGTCAGTGTGTCAGTGTATATATTTATTTTAAAGAAATGTTTGGCAGTGCTCAAACTACTACATTATTTGGGCAGGTGTATCAGAAAAAAAAAAAATCCCTTTCATATCAGATTAGTTTTATCAGCCCTCTTTTGTCTTTTACCTACCTTTTTAAAATATGTGGTATTTAAACAATTTTAAAGTGCTTTAGAAACTTAACTATGGATTTTCTCTCTTCTTTTGCTAATTATTCCACACTGACTCCTCAACTGTTCTATAGCCAGGACCCCTCAAGCACATTGGCATCAATGTAACTTTACTGAATTCACTGCAGAATAAAATTAAAGTTACTGTTATTAAAAATATTTGAAATGAGCACAGAAGTATGAGGAATTTATGGATTTCAGAAATCCCCTTGAACACGAAAGTCAAATGACTTCACTTATCCATATTATCTAGACCTGATTTATATTATTGTGTTAAATTAAATAAGCTTTCCTATACATCTAGCTTCCACAAGTCTGTTTGCCTATCAGTGGGTAGTAGCAGATATTTCAGAAAGAGGTGGAACAAACCCTGGAAAGATCTTTATAAAAAAGAGCGCCTTCATAATATCTTCTGTCAGTCCATAGCCAGTGTGCACCCAAAGGAAGAAAGGGTTATATTGGTCACTATTTAAATTAAAGTTATAGCTAATCACTAAAGCTAAAGAGCGATCAATGGATTTGAGTCTGTTTCCCCATCTATCCACACACTGCCACTTGGATTTCGTTTTTGATGGGATAAATATTTTGATGTTTTACTAGATTTTCCAAGATGACTTCCAGGCCTCTTACTTATACATTTACAACTACTGCATATCCCAGTAACACGTCCAGGGGTTTCAAGTGTCAAATGATCCCCTTCCGTGCTCATTACCCGGCATTTGAGAAGATCAAAATTTAATTTGGCATCAAATTCCTTCGGCACCTCCTTTCCCAAGGTCTTTCTGAAATTCTTCAGACTTGTCTCTAGCCTTGAGTAATTCACATTATTTTGTGTCCCCTGCAAATATCATCACCTCAGGGTCCTGGTGGTTTGAAGGGCAAACTGAGAGAAGGTTCAGTTTATATTTAATTTTATATTCTTTCCAAGCATCCACTCTTGGTCCTTGGTGAAGCAGTGAGCCAGAGACCTTTTGTCTAAGAAGTGCAGCTATTCTTGCAGTCTTAAAGTCAGCCATTGTCGCCATTATCCTAAGTTGTTAACTGTTTCACCACAAAAAAGAATAAGTGAGATCCTGAGAATATGAACATGCAAAATGTTTCTGGATAAACTAAATGGTGAAGTTATGTTTCAGCAGCAACTTCTTGTGCATACGAATGCATAAAAAACACCAGGCTGTCTCACCAAAACTAGCTCATACCTTACTCAGGAAATCAGATTTGCTGAATTTGAACTGCATAGGCAAACTCAGAAGGTTCAGGCCAATCTTTGCAGAAATTTGAAGATAGCCACACTGTGAAAAAAGCCAGAGTATCACAGAGTTCTAGTTTGTGTGATATTTTGCTTGTAATATTGCCCAGCAGGCTCACTAATGGAGAAAGATAATCTTTGCAGTGTTGTTCAGGTTGTGCCTGGAAACGAAGTCATAAGTAGGAAATACTAGATATATATAGTACCCTTTCGATAATTTGATTATAAGTGGAGGGACGAAACATCAAGGCATGAACTGTGTACCACCTGTACCATCACATTTCTGCATTTCTGCCTATGTGACCTGTAGAAGATCTTCAGAAAATCCAGGAGATTGATTGCTATAGCCTTCTAATTAAGAAAAGCATTGTAGTCCTTATTCTGAGCCTTTTAAACTAAACTGTTCCTCAGTTCACACTGTGAACATCATCTGCTTCCACCCCTTTCCAAATGAGGATATTAGTTAGTTGTGAAACCCTTATGACTAATCTGTCTATCATATTAGTGACAATGAAACTGATTAAAATTCCACAAAGAGCTCTAGTCCAGTCACTATCTGATTTATCCGCTAACCCCTGAGCAATTCTTTTCTTATAAATGTAATTGTTCTGCTGAGGTTTCAGGCCTGAATTATCCACAGGTTTTACTGTAAAAGAACTGGAGTAGGGTATCTCACCTTCCAGGAAAGGCTGAAAATATTTAACAACAATAATAATTTTGACTCACATTAATCAGACTGGAAATCAGAAAGAGTACAGTGGCAAGGGAAGGATAGTTTTATTCTTGGGAGATTTACTTTCCTGCTTCAGCAGGGGGATTGGACTAGATGATCTTTCAAGGTCCCTTCCAATTTCTAACATTCTGTGATTCTGTGATTCTGTGATTTTGTCTAAACTAAGAAC
>VXAV01009155.1:224221-238754 GCA_013399715.1 Alectura lathami | reverse complement strand
AAATTTAACCCTTTCCTTAGCAGCCTTACTGTAAAAGTCACTCTCTCTGGAGCTCCCATGTGTACCTCAGGTACAGCTCCACCTGCACTAGATGCCTTTTTTGTTCTGTATCTGGGGCAAATTTTGAAAGTCAGATGGCCTGCTGTTGAGGAGTGGAACATATGAACTGAGCTGTGGTAGGCTGGATATTAGGAAAAACTTCTTTGAGAGAGTGGTCAGGCAGTGGCACAGGCTGCCCAGGGAGGTGGTGGAGTCTCCTTCTCTGGAGATGTTCAAGAAAAGTGTAGATTAGGGACACGGTGGTGATGGGTTGACGGTTGGACTAGATGATCCTAGAGGTCTTCTCCAACCTTAATCGTCCTATGATTCTATGAAGACTTTTTATGGCTATACTAGACCTATTGCACTATTTCTCCGCTGATAGTGGGCACCACTCCATTTTGCTTCGACGCTTCCCTGCTTCTGCTGCCACTGTCATCTGGCCAGATGCTCATTAACTTGTTTGCACGAATTCTGAACTTGTCAAAACACAGTTCCCATCAGTGTGGGGCAGGAAAGACATGGGAAGTTTGCCAAGGAAGGTCCCTTTCTGATAGCTACTAGCATAACCCCAAGAAATGCTGTTGGTTTATTTAGATTTTTTTCCTTTAAAATTTGTCATTAGAAAAGAAAATATATATATATGAGTTTCAGGATCTACGTTACTAAATTTTCTATTCATAGGGAAGCAAAGAGTAGGCATAAGAACATTCTAAAGCATTGAGATGAAGTAAATGAAGTTGTTGAATTTCACTGCTGACCACTTTATTACACTGACTGATGCTTCACTGAGTATGATTGGCTTTGTTGTAAATTCTTCAGGTCTCAGTGAAATAGGCAACATGTAATGCTTTCATACTTTTCCACTATTTCCACAATCTTTTTTTAAATTCCTTTTTCAGTCAGAGCAGAGAAGTATCCATTTTCTTCCTTTCTCCATAATCAGTTTATTTTCAAGTTTTCCTGGAGAACCAAAATTGGGCATCCTACAAGACCAACTCCGACACCAGAAATGCGAAGTATCAGCCTCCAAACAAATTTTCTGTAATTTTCTTGCTACTCAGTGAACATACATTCATTTTAGATTCCATTCTGAGGTAGAGCCATCTTTTGCTTCAGTTTCAGGAAAACAAAACAAAACAAAACAAAACAAAAAAACCCACAACTGTTCCACTTTACAGAAGCTCTGTGAGCAAAAGAACTTGCAAAGGGCAGTTCCCTCTGGCTTTCATGCATACTGTTCATTTCAGGTATATATTCATGGTGTCTAGTAATAGAGTTATGCTCAGTGGGAGTTCAAATACTCTCTCTCCAGTACTAGCAAGAAGGCAGTATCTCTGATAAATCTGCCTTTCTGCCCATTAAGTAGAAATTAGTCAACACATTCCAAAATTATAAGTCAAGCTGTGAGACACAAAAGGACACAAGCAGCATAAGTCTAATTTCCTCAGAAAAAAAAGTATAAAAGTATAAAGATCCTTTTAGATATCCAGTTCTCTTTTTAGTGTAAAGATTCCCCCCCCCCCATTTATTTTTCAGTGCCCTTGCAATATAACAGAACAGATAATTTCTTACTGCAGATCTTTGTACATTAAACTGTATGTAAATTAGAAAACTGCAATGAAATTTTCACCACTTTTAATGACAAACTTGCTCAGATTCTGCAGAGAAAAAGGCTAGACTAAGCTAGACAGGCAGTTCTTTTTTTTTTCTCAAGGTTATTATTACAAGATAATCAGTGTTTTCAAATTATTCAACCACTTTTTCTCTAAATCCTGTGATTTTTTCTCTAAACTGCACATAACTATTCAACTCATGACTCTTTGTGGCTTCTCAGAGTTTAAAATGTATTCTGTTATTTTATGCAATTTATTATCCTAGCAGATAATTATTTACCAACATTATCCATCATGTCTTTACTTTCAGTCTATTATTCAATCAAAATCCCATAGCTAGTTTCTTTTTTTTTCTTTCAAAATGGGTGAATAGTTCTATTTTTCTCTTGTGGAACACCAACATGTGAAACAATAAAAAATATTTTCCAGTTACCTGCAATTAAATTCACAGAAAACTCACTTGGTACGTCATTAAAATAAAGCACAAGAAGTCATGTCCTTGCTATATTTGTATGAATTTGCACATTGGTCCAACTGTGGGTTTCTTTTTTCCAGTATTTTCCACATCAGTTCAGGTTTCATATGCCTTTAAAATACTACAGGGCACCTTGGCTTTCCAGAACCCAGAGGAAAATATTGAGTGGGTGCCTGTGTAAACATATTGCTTAGCTATCAATTTTTAAACTAATCCAGCAGTGTGGTGAATAATGGGATGTCTCAGTGCACAAAACCTGCCGGTGAAAGTGTACTGCCGGAGGAGAATAACAACACATGGAGTAAGTCCGGTCTTTTGGAAGGGTGAACTTGGTCTTACTGCATCCCCTGAACTGGAAGAATGCCGCAGGAACCGATCAGCTTCTCCAGGATCCTGGTCCTATAACCAAGAAATAGGCACTGGACTCTGTGGCATTTTTATCAGGACCTTCAAACCTTCCTGCATTTTCCACAAAGACCCCTAAATATGGTCATTGGCTTTTACTGTCTTCTTGGCATTGGCAGTGTTTGACTGTTATGTCTACCGAAACATTCTGGAGAGGAATATTAAAACAAGTAAAATGTATGCAATTTCCTGATATTAACAACAATGTTCTTTTTATCAGTGATCACCTTTGACCAATTCTTTTTCTTTTCCTTTGCAAAGGCAACATCCAGCTGTCAGAAATCTTATGATCATATGAGAAAAGGCAGGGCTAATGAACTACATATAACAAATCTAATAGTGCTGAAACCATTACCACCAAAAACTCTTCATGAATGAGACACATCTGCAAAAATTCTGTTTGATTCTCTTTACTGAAAGCAAAGCAAGAAAATGTCAGATTTTTTATTGTGAATGTCTAATGAAGTTAAGTGCATTCTCTTCCTTTTGAAGGCTCATCCTTTTGTGAATATTTCTGCTTACTGCCCCTGAGAGTGACGAAGGCAAACTCTAGTTTTGTATCTTTATTTTAAAGTAGAGTCAGGAATTAAGACATTGTATTTGCCAAAATCTGATAGCAGTCTTCCATAAATATATGAAATCAAGCATTTCCTGAGCTGGATCAGTTGTGTGTGTGAAATCATTCTATTTATATTACTGTGTTACTGATAACCAATCCACAAGTGTATGGTTTGATTCAGATAAGAATCAAGTTGATAAATATTTATCTGACATTTCTTCATGCTTAGGCTAAAAATCACTCCAGTAAAATCAACTTAAATATTGTGCATATGGTGCCAATATTAATCTCTTCAACCTCTACACTCTTTGTGGGAAGGACTGGAGGTGAAAACATGGCAGCGCTTTGGAGCTCTGATCTTAGACAGATATTACTGTAGCAAAAACTGAGACATATATATCAGTTCTACCAAACATAGACTTCTAGCTTGTGACCTCATCTATGGGCCACAGCCAGCAGCAATGCCTGGCCAAAGAGTACAAAGATGGTAAGAATGAAATGAGGAAAGAACACGAGGATTTATGTGGAAAATCACAAAGATCATGGGGAAGGGAGAATGATGAGAGAACCAATAAATGCTTGAAGCACACCAGGAGAAAGAAGTCAATAAGGGATATAGAAATGTTTTTAAGAAGAGTAGTTTATGGACAAAAGAGGATTTTCTAGACAGTGTACTATCTCCAGAAATGGGTTCTTTGTCTCCATGTCTATGCAGGAGGATGGAGAGAAAACAGATACAGACAATGACCGTCTTGGGAGAAAGAAGTGGTAGAGTGAAAAATGAAGACCTGCAGAGAAGGAGATTAAATATATATCGACTACAAGACAATCTAGTGTGTCATACAATATTAAGTATGAAGGGATATGTGTCAATATTCTTGACTGAAGAGCGGATTCTTTACCAAGTGTGCGGAATGCCAATTCCCCCACATACAGGAGAGATATTTCTTTTTGTTCAGGCCTCGGTGCTGATGGAAGTTTCCACAAATCAAGCACACCTAATGCCGATTTTTCTCACATATTTATAGTACATAATCAAGAGAAACCACACCTAACTAATACACAGCCCCAACTACCTAATGCATATTCATGTGGTCAAGCTAGCGTGCACTGACATCTTCTCTAATAGTTGTCCCGGATCATCTGCACCTGTGCAGGGGTCCTAGAGAGTCCTCAGTGGTCATTTGGGGAATGGTCTCCCTACTCTTTTTATCCTTTTTTGTCATTAGTGACGTAGGAACACACTGTGCAGGTCTTTTCTTTGTAAGCTTTCCAGGGAGAACAATCATCTTTCCTTGCAGCTGCCCAGGCATCTACTACAGACAAAATGTTTATCCATCAAAAGTTATATATATATATACATATATATACACAAAATCTTCACTAAGGCCCCTTGATCATAGTTCTCTAGCTTATGTTGATTAGATGCCTCAATTCTTTTCCAAGGTGGAGATCATCATCTGCCCTCTTGGAAAGTCATGAAATACACTGGGGAGTTTTGAAATATATCAAATATGGGTTGGATTTGAAGACTTTTTGTTTAGTATGGAAAACCATGCATTTGGACCCTGAAGACCAAGCTCTCGAGAACAAAGCAGTATCTTTCATCTTTTCAGTGTATTCAAAGGTCTATGAATATGTGCAAGACCATCCTTGTTAGTATGCTAACATACTAACTTGTCAGTACGCTCCATACTACCTACACAACAGCTTGCTTTATACAAAATTTGATGCTACTGTTCAAGTGAAGGATGCTGACTGGCTGACAGATGCTGAATGTTTATCTCCCACATTTCATATCATCTTTAATTCCATAAGCTCTTTTTCTCTATGTATGTGTTTTGTTCTTATGTGGGTGGAAAGGGAGTATCTTAACATTGCCATAAGGAACTGGAAAAAATCCTGTTTGGGAGCAAGATGCTCAACAGTCAAAATCATCAGCGAGTATGTAGGATCCCTCCTCTGCCTTATTTAGACCACAGATTTGGACATGGGCTTCCTGTCTCCCAGTCATGCACCCTGATCGCACGGGTATTAGCCAGGCAATTGTAGCCTTCTTTCATCCCCCTCCACTAGAGATGTGGCACTTTGTATTCAACATTTGTGATCATAAAGGAGGAAAATAGAAGTCCCCTAACTTCATAAATACAGCAACTGACTAGTGTGTTCTGAATGGTACAGATTTATTTCTCCGTGTGTTAGCATTTGTACAAAGTGACTCCTCTCCAATGTGTTCAGAGCCATAAAAACACCATACAATAGCCCACTGGTTTCAGCCAAGGTGTGCAAGACTGGAGAAGGAGGGAAGCTCTTCACACCCCTATCTCACTGATGCCACAGGTGTGTTGTCACATAAGATCAGTCTGAAATACATTTTGCTTTGCATGGAACCTCCACTGAAGACCCAAAAGACCTTTCAGAGGAGCAGTTTTACAAGGAAGTGACACTTTCCAACCTCTGAACTCAGCAGGAACCTGTAGTCCCTAAGAGTTTGGTATTCGTAGTCAGCTGTATCCAAGGATTTCTCCGCAACGTGTGCCTACACTGTACAGCCTTTGGCATTTCTGGGACATTTAGCAGAAAGGTAGGCCTCTGATGTTACATCTGCTTCCTCTGCACCTGCCTGGGAGTCCTTTGATACCTCTAAGTGTCTGAAAACACAGGATCTCTCTCCCATCCTGACAATGCTGCTTGGGCAGTAAATACTCCCCTCTGTTTCATGAGAAGGAGCCTGTGCTTGGTGAAAAGTTGCCCTTAGTACTCAGTGTAAGGAATTCAGCACACAAAGAAGAAAGAGGGCAATGAAAGCAGTCTCAGGGAAAGGCAGCTCTGTCAGATCAAAGCAAAGGGGATGATAAAAACATTTAAAAGTGCAGCACGTACGTCTTAGAGATGGGAAAATGCAGTCTGATAGCTATAGTCTATGAAAAGGTATATGTTATGTGAATGTGACACCTCAAACACTCATCAAGCATAGTTTGCATTAATAACAAAAGCAAATATCCAGCCAACAGTGAATCGCATCAGTCATGTCCCACTTTTGCATTGACTGTTACAGAGGGGTGAAGTAACTACTGCCTTGTTACCTGGCAGAAAGACTCACAATATAACTCACCCTTGTGAAAAACAAAGCCAGCATGGTTGCATGGTTTCCCCTCCCTTACTAAATGCTTCTCAAGGGAATGGGAGAAGTGTAAGCTAGGCCATGTGATCAATAATTACCCGAATTGAATAAAAATAAACCCAGAAAAAACTATCTTCTTCAAAAGTTTCAGTGAAAGCATCTCCCATAGAGCTGAAAAAATTACTCAGAGGTTTTTCAGTGGGAAACAATTTTCCAAAAATACAGCAATTTTACAGTAATTTTGCTCACATAAAAACAGAAGTTCGGCAAAAATTATATTTTTTTCACATATTTCACTCATTACATCATATCCATTAACTGTGTGAATATCATCTGTCAGGTTTCAAACAGGCAGGTGATTTGCAGAGCACCGTAACCTGATGGCAAAATGCTCTCACAGAGAGAGTCATAAGACAGGGCCACAGGCAGCTGGAGGGCTGCACACACTTGTGCAACAGCCCTGAGCCAGCTTTGAGCTCTGGCATGACAGCACTGTAACCATGGCAGCACAGCACCCAGGGATGGACCACAAGTAGGTTCAGCAGCTGATGCTGATGCCCACGTTGTTGCCACGACTACCGATGCCACTCCCATGGATGCTATGCGTGCTTCACCTCTGCAATTGCTGTAATGATGTCGGTTGAGGTCTGTTCAGATTTGGCTGGACTAGCCACCCTCTGCCCTCTTTGGGAGGATTGCATTTATTAGTTCAAATACTCAGCTGGGATAAATGGCTGAATCTCCACTGATGTCAGGGAGAAGGAGGCATTCTCACCAGCTGAACAGTTGGCCTGCTGAGAACACATCAGTGTGCTCCCAGCCATGGCCTGAATGAGCAGCTTTGTATGCAGCAGCTGCACAGCAATCCAGAAAAGGACCCTGGCAGGGGAATCTGAGCTGAGCTCGTCACAGTGGGAAGTTTCCCTGTGCACGTCTTCCGGCCCACATGAAAGAGCAGTGATATCTGCTGCTTTGCAGCCTGATCATGAAGAGAGCTCTATACTGCAAATAGACGGTGTGAGCATCATTCTCTTTGAAGCTGAAGCCAAAACTCTAGACTTTGAGGGCAAGAATACCAGGACCATGATTAGCAACATCCCGGTTTCTTCAGCACATAGTTGAAAGGCTGCTGTCATGGCAATTTTTAAACATCTGCTTTGAAATTATTTGAGATGCTTCTACTGCACTTAACCTTGCAGTTTATTGTCCTCCCTGTATGCAGTTCGAACAGTGTAGCTTTCCTTATATTTAAGTTCCCTATGTTTACTTCCTTATATTTAATTTTCTAGCACTGATCTGTGTTTGGTCCAGCAATGTAAAATCAAAGTGCTGCAAAACACTGAGACAATGACTTGAGTGGATACACAAACCTACAGATTTACTCTTCTTATGGCTCAGTTAATCAAAACCTGATGAACTTCTTTTCTCCTTTACTTCACACTACTTGTAACTTCTGTTTAAGGAAGAAATCTTATTACTTTCTGCTTTAAGACATTATCTCAGGGCAGTCAGAACATCAGAAGAGAACTGCACTCATTAGCAGGTGCCAGCCAAGTATAATCTTCCATCATTTCACTCAAAACAAAGTAAAAAGCTGATAAGTTTAGAGTAGGGTAGGACTGTTCAAGATGTAGGATTCTTCTGAATACAGATAAGCTTTCTGGACTCTAGCCTATTTATGTGTTAATAGTGAATGTGAGGAGCCAAGAAACAATATGACTATGTTCACGAAAAGTGAAAACTTCCGTGTACAGCTTTTCTCATAGTAGGATAAGATGGAGATATGCTTCTGAGGCCATCACTTGGTCATCTCAGGTACACGAGGAGCAGGATGTATCTCTTGTAACTAATGGTACTTTCAGTTAAAATGTGGTGTATGTTCCAGATAGCTTCAGTTATATGGGCGTTTGCAATAACAAATATTTCTTTAGCACGTAATAAAAGTAGTTCTTTGTATTTTTTTAATCAGAACTGGATTTCTGGAGAACGCTTCATGGGAATGCAAATGTTTGAACTCAGGCAGCTCCTTGTGAATTATTTCAACCTGAAGGAAGGGTGAGGATCTGCAGTAAATCCCAGCTCTTCCACCCCTGCCTTTCTGCCCAGCTCAGACTCCTTTTCTGCAGCCCAAGTCCAGCCTCCAGCTTGGTGTTGCTGAAGGGGACAGGAGCAAGGTCAAACCTGGCTCCACTTTGCTAATTCTATGGCAGGGCCCCTCTAAAGGAAGGGAGAAGCTGAGCTGGCCTCCCGCTGCTCTCGGCTGCAGCAGCATTGAGGAGGAGGATGGCTTCAGCCGGCTTCTCTCATACACAGCACAAAGCTGGATGAAATGAAGATAGGGAACATCTTGCTCTCACTGCGAATTCCCCCTCCTGCTTACTCTTTCCTGACTGGCAATACACTCCTTTTCTTCTTAGAAAGCAATTCTCCTTCCCGCAGGAATAGCTTCTGTTCTTAAGGTATGTTTGGTTATTCTTATACACCTCCATCCTGAGGAAAAGTAAGTAAATAAAAAAGCAATGGCAGGAAGTTTAGCAATAGTTGGGTCATTCGGTAAGGGCTTCTGCTGATCATAGAAATCAGGGCTGAATGGCAGACCTCCGCCACCCCAGCAGAACTCGGCCAGAACGATAAGCTAAATAACCAGTGTTTCATAACAATAACAGTAATAAGAATCACGGCAGGGAATTCTCTCCCCACCTGTTCAGAGCCAGACCTAAGCTCCCTGAAGAGATGGAAATGCCTCCTCCAGTCCAGCTGCTTTGAGTCTGCATCAGAAGAAGCAGGAGGAAAAGGAGCAAGGGCTGCATCTGACAAAAGGCAATGTGTGTGTGGCACTGAGGCAGGACCATGTCCTGCCATCTCTTGCTTCTGTGCCAGGAAACCTCTCTCCTCTGCTTCTGGTCAGGAAAATACCATCATGTGAAAATTAGATACAGTGAAATCAAGGGTATGTCACCAGCTGACGGCCATATCCCAACCTTGGCCCATAGGGCAGTTGCTCCGTGTGGGACTTCTGCTCCTAGAGAGGTCTGACAGCACAGGTACCAAGTGGTTTTTTTAATGAGAAAAGCAAATAATGGTTTTTAATTTACTACAACATTCTGTTTCTCACAATTTAGAGCCCGGTGTAGGTTTCCTTTTAGAAAAGATGGTGAAAATAGCCCAAATGAGTAATGTGATTTTTAATAAGATTATCTGATCCTGCAGCCACACAGAGTGGGAGGAAGAGGGTTTTTTTTTCTTTTTAAACAAAGTAATTATTATTAAAACATGACTGGAGTGTGTCTTCATTTGAGAAAGCCTGTCATCTTTATTATTTCTGCTGACAACAGGCTCTAGATGTCCTTTCTGAAACGTTCTGAAGCATTTCACTCGCAGGCACAGCATTGAAGAATTTCTCTTGTGAAATGAGAGTAGAAAGCCAGAGGTGGATGTAGCTAATTGTACTGGGAAAGGCTGTTAAAAGAATCACTCCTTTCCATCTTCATTGCTTACACCACAGCAGCACATCTTGGGCCAGGCCCTTACTTTACAGTGCATCACAGGAAGGCTGTGATCCTATGGAGCAGAGAAGACGACTTTTCTTTCCTGCTAAGTACTTAACCAAAGCCTTGAAAAGGCTGTGTTTTGTTCCTTTGAAAGCATTCTTTTTGTTTGACACTTTCTGCATCCAGAGTCCCTTGGAGATACTTTATTATTTAAGACGTGTGAGAAAAACTCTTCAGTTTTAAACTCAATTTCCCTTTTAACTGGAACGACTAGAAGTTTTTCTCACTCTGAGCTACTGGAAATAAGCAGAATTTCAGAGTGAGGATAAACAACAACAGAAACACAGAAGAAACACAAAGAGTTGTGTCCCAATGTATCACTAGAAGATCGCAGGGATGTAGAAAGAGGCAAAGAAATTATAATATTCATAGAAGGACAACAGCTGGAGAATGAGGAGAAGCAGGATTCCCCCTGTGCCATAGTCCCATGTGGTACCCAGTGTGGGGAACATAGGCAATGCCAGCATTTGTCAGTGCTGCTGTCAAATCTTGAACATAGTTGTCTAAATTTGACCTATTCACTCCTCGTTCACTTCACTCAATGGCAAGAATTAACCTCTGGTAATTCAGGTCATCCAGCACCAGTGTGAAAGTGAGGGTCAGATACGTGGTTCTCTGCAGGTTCCTTCTTTTTGCCTATAAGGAGTTTGAGCATCTTAAAATAGCAGTCTTGGAGATCTCCAGAAGCCACCTGGACATGGGCCTGGGCACCCTGCTCTGGGTGGCCCTGCTGGAGCCAGGGCTGGGCCAGAGGGACCCAGAGGGCCCTGCCAGCCTCAGCCATGCTGTGTGGTTCTGTGATTCTGTGATCATTATCTCCAGATATTGAACAGCCCACTCTGCCAAGTACTGGGCTGTCCATGTCATGCTGGGGGAGCACAAGGCTGCTCAGCTGCGCTGGGATATGCACTGGGCACCAGCCAATGCAGCACTGAGTACACCGAGGTCCTCATGCCAAGGAACTACTCCCACCTCCACAGCACCTGGGCAATGTACAGCGCAGATGAGAGCTTCAGAGCAGGCCCTGGGTAACAGTTTGATCTCTTTGCTGGTAGACGTCACTGTTAAGCTATAGAAATAGGCTGTGAGTTTGGCTGGTCTCAGGTAAATGACTGCTCTGATTCCATCACTTCTAGGTGAGCATTCTGACTTCAGGGGATATTGTAAAAGAGGCCCCTCCTTCTGCTTTCACTTTTGACAGGAAAAACAGCATCCAAAAGCACATTTTGCTCAGACTGACAGAGTGGTGAATGTACAAGCTGGAGGAAGCTCATGTGTTTGATACACCTTCGGAGATACGTGCCTGATCAGTCGAGACAATGAGCAGAGCTTCTTGGCCACAGTTTGTGGCCAGTGGCCTTAATTCCACCCAGGCTTAATTCCATACTTAGTTACACCTATGGAGGTGCCAAATTCTTTTATTAGGTTTGTCTCCCACACATTTCTGCTTGCATTCCTACAATTCCTATGCTTGCAGTGCAGAGAGAGAAGGAACGCCATGGGCCTAAGTAAGGTTATAGGTGTTAAAAAGGAGTGGGGATAGGATTTACTGTGCCAGTTTTTTTTTGCTTTGTTTTGGTTGCTGTTGTTGTTGTTGTTTAAAACAAACAAACAAACAACAACAAAAAAAAACCTACGTAATATATACATTATAACAAATCAGTGTAGAGTAATCAGCTCTCAGGCCAATCAGCTCTCTGGTCAAATGCCAGTTCACAGGTTCACAGGTGTGAAAATGCCCAGTAACATATTGAGGAGGAATTTAAAAGAAATTCATTATGATATCACATACATTTTGGTGGGAGACCCCCCTGACAGAACAACTTGAGCACAACAGTTTGTTCCTTCAGATTTATGTTTTCAGAAACAAGGGCTAATTAGGGGTGTGATATTTCATTGTATTCCCTTTTTTTTTTTTTTTTGATCTGCTGATATCAGGCAGGCATTTAGCATTCACCTTCCAAAATAAATAAAAAAAAAAATTAGCGTCTCTTGGTGGGTGCACAAAATCAGTAATCACTTACAAAAACATGGATGTAAATGTGATTGGAAGGGATCCCGGTGCTCTTACTACTGCATTAAAGTTTATTTCAGCATCCATTAAAAATTATTTGAAATTCTCAAAATTCCTCACTCTGACATAAGGGAACACTTCACAAAATTCCATTTTTTGTGTGCCATACGTCACTTTCAAGTTAGCTTAATTTTGGTAGTATGATAAACAGAAAAACTAGTTATTTTCATGATAAAAAATAATCTGCCTCACTCTCTGACACCATTTTCGTATGGAGGGTTTTCCTTATCTTTTATTTTCTTTTTGCCAGGTCACTATCTCTTCCATTACTCTTACTGAGAACTGCATGCCTTTGTAAGAAAATATAACACCTCTGGATATTATGGTGAGACAGACAGACAAAAGTGAAGAGGGAAAGATTCTATAATGCCACAGCATGAGATAATCTGCCTATAGTTCCATGTTCTTGTAGATCTCTGGTACATGTGGCAATCTAAACAGACAGTAATGCATCCTTTCCATATATATCTCAGGACATATTTTCCAGGAAAAATAAAAAAAAAAAAGTTAACTAAGATTTTCATCTGATTAATAAGCAACCTTTTAAAAATAGTAATAATACAAAACTGTCTGTACAAACTCCTACACTCAGAAAACGTTATCATGAATATTGAATATCAATGTTTAAAAGGCATTGATCCTCTTGAAATTAATAAAAGTGTAGTGACAGGCTCCACAGGAATATGGATTTTGTGACTGTTCTGTTCCCTGAGGGCTCCTGTGCTTCATCCACTAAAGGCATCCTTGCTTTTTCAGAGTGACTTGTGACCCCAGCTTTCTGTTAACAGTTTTCAAATAAAACTGTTCACACAATTTTTCAGGTGGTAGAGTTCACATAAAATGAAGTGATGACCAGGAAACCTTTCCTCCTGAAGTGCAATCTTCTTGTTAAAATACAGATGAGTAAGGTTGTCAATGAACAGATATTGCATGGCTTCCCAGCATAAGTTAACACTTAATTATGAAATAAACCACAATATTCTGAAACAATTGCTCCTCCCTGTAATTTTTTTTTTTACTAAGTAAAGGGAGATATCCTGGAATTAGACCACTCCATTCTGGGACAGAAAAAAAAGAAAGTATTGTGGAACTGCTATACAATCTTCTCTTGGAAATGAGATCTACAGGTTGCGGCTGTATTTAGCATGCAGTTTCGAGCTGAATGATCTAGGAAGCTAGATAAATGTTATTTTGAACTCATTAGATCCCTTCTAACTCTTGGCCTCCCACATCACAATAATCTCTAAGGCAAACTTGTTACCATACTTAGACTTGCTCACAGGTAAAAACTTTCTGTTTTAGAAGGCTGAATTTCAACATACTAGAGATGAAGACCTTGGCTTTAGAAACAAACAAACCAACCAGCCACAATGTACTTAGAAAGTTTATTTAAATTCACTTTAGTGACTGTTAATTTCAAACCAATGAGCCTGAAGTAGGATTTGATAATTAGCAAACTAGTGCCTTATCTGTTTTTCTTTCCCTGGGTCCGCAGTGTCAACATTGCAAATGACCTGGTGCTGCTCTTGTAAAAGGGTTTCTACAGTCTATATAAGGGCACTGAACACACACTTGTAATGAACAGCCCAATACAGACTCCTCCTTTTATAAATGCAAGTGGAGTTCTAAAAACCCACCCATTTGTGCTTTCCTTTTGAGAAGCAGTTTCACATAGAAGAGATAAATATAAACAAGAATTTCAAATGAGATGGAACTATCTATGTCAGAGCATTAGGAGGTCTGGGAACAGGCCTCTTTTCTATGTGTTATCTAACGAATGAACCAATTTGCTTTCTCTTTAGGAGAAAAAAAATAGAAGATAATTTCATCCCACTTAATCAATATTAGTCAATATTATTCTGCCTTGGCGATGCTAAAAGGCAATTACAACGCACACACCTCCCACACTAATTCCACATTCATAAAGATCAAAGCACATTACCATTAATGATCAGCTTCTCCATTTGAACACCATGATCTACCTTTGGCAAAAATGAGCTACTTCAGGCAACCAAATTTCTATCAGAGACATAAAATCACCCACCGTATTATCTCAACAGCTGGTGATAGTGTCTAGTTGCTTGCAGGATGATGTGTCAGCATCTGGTATGTGCCCTCTGAGATAAGGACTGCTACATATTAGTTGGGGAAATGGATTCCAACAAGTACCTTTGTTTCTGCGATTTCAGCAGAGCTCGGCACAAGTGTGAACTCTGTTCCATCTCCTTTGTGCAAAGTGCCAAACAGAGCATGACAGAAGAGACTGGAGGACAGCATAATTCAGATTCTTTGGTTGTCATGCCCATATAGCAGATCTAAAAGAGATGTTTCAATATTTTGCTGGTGTAGATAAAGGCTACCTAATCTCCTTGCACAGAGTGGAATTGTTCACACACTTGCTGGCTTCTCAGTGGCACTGTTTTTCTCAGCAATCCCAAATGTCCAGGCCTGCAAAAAGCATATCGTCTAATTTTTAGGTGAAGTTTGACTTTCAGAAAGTTGATGATCTAGAATGCAAACCAATATACAAACAGAAGAAACACAGAAATATCCATATATTTAAATTTCTTTTTGTGTCTCATGAATCCTTTTGGTTCTGGTAAGGGTATGTTTTGCCACACATTGTAAGAGTTTCTCCATTCAGCTTTCAAGTAGTTATAAAAACAGTGATTTTTTTTTTTTTTTTTAAG
>VXAV01009155.1:197940-216078 GCA_013399715.1 Alectura lathami | reverse complement strand
CAAACGAGTTCACAGGTTCTCTCTTCAGCTTGTTAACATCACTTGTATCTCTATGGGTGGAGGACAGATTTTCCCCTTCCAGTAAGGAAAGGGATTAAGAAACTCGGATTTGGCAGAGTAATGGAAAGTGATTAAAGAATTCAAATAATTGGTACAGCGGTTACAGCTCAGTTCTCGTAGCACGTGAAAAGTGCTTTAGAGAGAATTTTGGAGGTCAAAATATAAAATTACTTTCCACCATGTTGCTAGTTTCCCCTTGCTGCTGTAGTAAAGCACACCAGAGTACCATTTCCCCCTTCTACTTCAAGCAATATTGTTTCTCTCATTACAAAACCACCACATAAAAATCTGTGGTATGTCAGGTCTGATTCTTCACTCTCTTACATTTCTGAAAAGCAATCACCAACCTGAAGTGCAATAGCTCTTAGAATTTACACTGTCATGGAATGCAAGGAATGGGAAGAAAGGCAGAGTCCATGTGTTGAAAACTGTTCTGAAAGAGAATATCTTCAACTTTATTTGGTCAGACATTCAAAAAAAATGCTTTCCCTTTAAACACAATACTGCTGCAAATAATTAATTTAAATTGATTTGACATTATACTGCAGTAATATTCCAAAATCCATGTTAAATCAACTGCTTAGTGTTCAGCCCCTCATAGTCTTTTGTAGCTATGTTTTCTGTGGTTCTCCTACTGCAGTAATTTCCCAGTCCTTCTCTAGAGAGATTGCTTTCTATATTTCCACCCTATTGTTTACAATTACTTCATAGTGCGGTAAAATAAAATAAGCGTGGAAGTCTGTGCAAAGATCAGAGAACACTGTCTCAACAGCTGTTTCGTATGCAGTTAAATCTTACAGAAATACAATTCCAAAAAGTCAGTGTTATACAAAATATGCCTCCACGGCAAGCCAGTACTCACAGAGGTTGATGTCTGGTCTGTGTGAAGGTTAAGGGAAATGTGTTGGAGCCCAGAGGCAGTCACACACAGAGGACAGACATGGAGCACTACACTTGACGCGTCTTTCACACCATGGCACTCCAGGAAGCAAGGTGGGGTTACACTGGCATGCACAGCATATCAGAGCACAGGATTAGACTGTTCTTGTTACAACCTGGTGCAATAATCTCCAGAGAGGAAAGCATTTGCAGCGTAGAGTAGCACGTTTCTATTGGTCCAATAAAGCACAGGAAGCATGGTAAGTATTTTCAAGGGCCGCCTACTGGCACTCTATCTACTATTTACATAAATGGAACAGATGAAGGACTCTAGAAATTGGATAAGTCTCATCAGCTGTCTGGCCAACAGTTCAGCAGACTTCAAAGCTCGACATTACAGCGATTAGCACACAGCATGGACATCATACCATTCTCCTGAGCAGTTCAGAGGCCCGCAAACACAAACTAAATCTTTGTAAATCCGTGCAAGGCAGGTGTAATCAGCAGAAGAGCATTCTCACTGCAAGCAGGAAGGGTGGAGCCACCAGAACATTAGTTATCCAGTCCTTGGTTCCACTGCACATCCAGTGATACTCATCTTCTGAATGCTACAGTTCTTTGAGCCAAGAGATTGCATAAAAATACTAGTTCTGCTCAGGAATAAAATGGTGTACATGTATGTTTGAGGAAGGCAGCTGTGGGAAGCTGAAAAACAGGACTTCCATCAAACTTGGAAGAAAAGAAAAAAAATGTACTTACAGTCATATATATATATATGTGAATCTTAGAGTTTAAAGGGAGAGAAAGAGCTGGTTAATTAATTTGCATACTCAAGCTTGGCAGCATTGCACAAGCAGAAAGAGGAGGTCAGAGCCTCACAGGAATGCTCTGGTGCAGCTGGCAACAGATCCTGGGCATTCTCACTTCCAAAGTCCTGCATGATAAATTGCTTCATTGATCAGTACATTTGATTTTTTTTTCTAATTATGCATACTGATTATGGGAGTGGAGCCCGGGCTATTTTTGCTTTCTGTTTTTGTTTTCTTCTTGTTCTGGTACTAATGCTACTGTCACATAATGTGACTTCCTTCTATACGGCAATTTTCCTTGCAGGGCTGAAGTGCAAAGAATGTTACAAAAAGAGATTTTAATGACATCAGAGTGATTCAATATAGTCATGAATTTTTAGGACAAATTATTAGTCTTCTGTAAAACTCCAACCAAGATTTATATTGCTTCCAGAACATGCAAGCAATATTGGGGCTAGGGTCTTATTAACCAATTTAAAAGAAATTATAAATCTAAATGAGCACATCTGAGCATGAACCTTGCCATTTCTTGGAGACCAAACCAAGGTTTATTATGAGAGTTATGAAACTTTGGACCATGTTATGTATTAAAGACCATAATGTAATGACCACAGAGTCAAGTCTGAATTATTGTGCTTATTCCAAGCACTGCTTTTGCAAGATTAATGACTCCATCATTTTACTACCTTCAGAGATGAAACTTGCCATTCATAACCACAACGCACAAAAAAAAATTCTCCTCTGATTTTTTTTTTAAGTACATTCAATCAAGCTTCAGAACTTCAGAGGTGAAAAAATGCGTTTTTTTTTTTAGAAAACCTCACACCTATTAAAAGGTGTTGTGACCATGTTTAGCTTTAAAAATGACTTAATTTTAAAACTATGATTCTGCATGTGCTAAAGTCCCTGAGGTGATTGATCTCATTATTTACAGCATTGTTTTGCTAATGTAAATGTCTAAGAATTATTTCTTGTGAAAAGCAGTTGTTGCATGCCTATAATAAAAAGAGTAACATCCATAAAATGATTTTCTTGCAGTCTGAAGAAGTATCTCGTTTGAACAAAAATAATTTCAAATTTTGCTACTGAAATTTGGAATGCATTTTAAGTCAACAACAGTGCTGCTCAAGACCAAGAAAAAAAAGGGAGTGATTCCCATCCACTACTGTCCAGAGTTACCAGATATCAAATCTTTAGAGAATTTACTATGAGAATGATTATTGATATCTGCATCACATAACCCCTGGACAAACCATAATTACTTGCTTTTACAGACTGAAGAGATAACTAGGATATAGAAGCCCTGGATTATAGCTAATCCAAATAATTCACTGCTGTCTTGAACTTAATTGCAAATGTGAACCTCAGACACTTCCCTGGAACACTCTAGCAGTTGTTTTTTAACCAGTCCATGACCTGAGACAGGTTTCTGAGAAGAACAGCCTATAGGTTTTATGTAGTGTTTACTGCAAGTAAACATTTAGCTGAAAGAACTGTCTCAGTGCTGTGGATTTGTGTCCTCCCCATATTACATTTTGACTCTACTAAGTTTATCTGTTCTCACTTTGTGGAACTAAAAGTATTTCCTCTGGTTTTCTTTAGACAGGTGGAAAATCCTCTTGCAATAGGTGCAGCTGGATTTCATACAGTGGAAACTGGGAGTTCATCTGTGCCCCAGCAGATTCAGACCAACCCCCTGAAGGCAGCAAGCAACACTGAACATGTCTGAGCTAGACTGATTTCCACCACCTGAAGATCTCACCTCAGGTACATTTGTGACATTTCTGTTCCCTTACTGAAGGATCCTTGCCACACTAACACATGGCATGGCTCTGAAGATGGTTCTGCCAGAAAGTTTCAGTTACCGTGTAAAATCGACAGACGTTCTCAGAATTTCTGACTGAAACAAATCATTTCAGCTCCAATAAAAAATTGAAAGTGGGGTAGGGAGAAGTCATTGTTCTGTTTTGGAAAAAAAAAAAAAAATGGAAGGAACTCTGCCAATTATTGTTTTGAGACAGAAAAGTTTTGCTTTAGTATTTATTTTTTATTTTTTTAAAGAACAGTTGTACCCAACTTGTACACTCAGAAGCTCAGTCACAGCTCCTGTGGCTTGCAGGCTACCACTTAATGCTTGAAAGCATGAGCTGGAATTCTCAGTGTTTCCAAGTGAAAAAAAACTAGTTATGCTAGGAAACTGGGGCACGGACTTTTGCTGGTTGGATTATCTCACATGCAAAGTGAGGTGTGTCTGAGTGCTAACGGCCAAGTGCCTGGTAACATCCCTGCTTATCAAGGATAATCTTCTAGCTTAGGAAAGCTATCCATAGTAGAAAACACTGATTTTGAGCCCTCAGTTACACACGAGCAGTTTCTGTATTACTAAACTAGGGCCCACAAGGAATTAAGTGTGTTTCTTTTGGGGCAGTTGGGGCAGGGGGAGGTTAGCCTTGTGGCTGTTAAATGTGTGTCAGAATCTCACAGCACTGTGAACCAGATCCTATACTGAACTCTCCAAGTTACTTTGAAGGCAGTGTAATTGGCATGGTAATGGTTTCCATTAATAGTGAATGTTCTCTTGTATGTTGTCTTCTGTTTGCTTCTTCTTTTGTTTGCATGTTTTTATTATGCAATGAGCAGAGAATAACATCATTAATCAGACAGCTTGTTTAATCAAAGTAGCGGGACAGGTGTAACAGAATGTCATTGATGAGCATGTCATGATCCATAGATGTCTAAGCCAAACTTGAGTGAGTTTCAGAGATTGCACAAGTACAGATTGCCTCTAGTTTCCTTCTGATTAGTATCAATGACTTTGAAGCATTGCTGACAGGTCTGGGAACCTCAACAAGGATGTACAAAACTGTATCTGAGGCTCTGTTCTCTCTTGGAGATGACCCTTAAGAGAATATTTTGCAACTGCCTGTCTGTCTTGAGGGCTTGACTGTAAGCTTCAGAGAGCTCTAATTTCTTGGGCATCCCCAATTAGTGTGTACCTCAGGACATTAATAGAAACTATTGTGCATATAAACCTTTTAACGTGTTCCCGCATACCATCTTTTCCCATTTTCCCACATTACTTGTTTTTCCTATGGCCACATTCCTGCAAGATACGAAATTGTTACTTGGGAAAACAAAAGGCCACATAGTACGCATTCACAGTCTCTGAAAAAAATAATAATAACAAATGATGGGACCTGTTTCCCTGACAATGTAAAATGTTGTATCTTTGCAGACTTCACCTGGCCTACAGTTTTGATTTGAACCTGGCATAGTGCCTCTCATTGTGTGGCTGACTTTTGAAATGACTAATTTATTTACACAGTAACTGTGCCCTGAGCTCACTGCAACGGACCCAGCAGGGAAGCTGCCCTGGTTCTCAGGCCAGAGGAGGGCTGAGAATGGCAGGAGGTCTCTGAGGTCAGCTCCTCAGTGATTAAAGGCAGGCCAGAAATGAGAACAAAATCTCCAGCCACTGTTTAAATAGCCAGGTGCCAATCAGAATTCCAGGTAGGACTCAATGGACAAACAACCCTCACCCTGACTGCAGAAGAATTCATCTGGTGGCCATGAGGCACTGAGAACATTTGGCTGTACTGGCAGGACAACACATGAAATCCAATAGCAGAATGTTGCCTATACGGCATCTGCATATGGCCCACTCCATAACCATCAACGCCTCCCCTGCCAGACCTTCTAAGGGAAGCCCAGAATACCAGCAGTGAGGAGGCTAGACTAAGCTTCACTTCTGAAGTGGATTAAAGTAGGTCAAAGATTTTTATTTATTTTTTTCATATATAGTAATATTACTCATTCTTAATGTAGGCATAATTATGTTTGGGCAAAAAATGCTCTAATAATTGTGTGCGATGCGACTCTGTGATAGTAGGGAGCTGGAGCCAGTTTTTTTGGAGGTGTGGTTCCAGACTGTCATCAAACTTTTCATGTGCATATATGTCTGCACCAGCCATTAAAAATAATCAAGTCTGAAAGCCTGCATGATTCCTCATTCACATTTGCAAGACCATAACCAGCTTTCCCTTGGAAGGAAACTATAGTCAAATGGAAGTAATGTTGGTATCAAACCACATTAACTTGTAGAGAGCCTTGTGCACGAAAGGACCACTCACATAGCTGTTCCTAAGAGGCATCACACAGTTTGGCCCTTTGTACAAAACTCATTACTTAACAATACGTTATTGTATTTGATTGAACTGGCATGGATATGCTTGGCAAAGCTGCAAGAAGAATCTGTGTTGTCAGGCCAAATGTTTTTCAACCTGGATGTTCCTGTGTTCAGGTCTGATAAGGTTATCCATGGTGCATATGTTTCTCATTAAAAGGTTACATTTTGGTACTGTCCATACAGGCTTCAGAGAGCCTGAGTTCAATGCTGAAAAGGCAAGTCTACTCTAGCCTAAGGCGAGATTAGGGTCTCCCTGTCCTATTCTGCTTATGTAGCTATGATTTGTGCTTCCCTGGCTGCACCATCCCTCCAGTTCAGTAGGAGAGGGGGACAGTGCCTCATACAGCCTCATATGCAGTCTATTTGCCATGGAACTTACGGAGGTAGAAATGTGGGTTTGCATATTTTGGGGCTTGACAAAGTGATTGGTGACTCCCTCATACCTTGTATGCAGGCTTTAAGCACTGTACCAGAAAAGAGGGCTTTGCCTTTCTCAGAGGTGTTTTGGAATGAGCCTGGACCCACTGTTGTCCATGTGCACATACTGAGCATGCCCACGTGCCATGTCTGACCAGAGGTCTTAGAGAGTAGGCTGTAAGTAGAACAAGGTACCCAGCTTACCAGTCTTTTCTCCATATCCGCTAATGTTCATGTTTAGGCATCTACCAAGCTTTGCACACTTATTGCAGGCACATCCTAGGCAGGCGGCTGCTGGGCTGTGGACAGATTACAGCGCTGCAGTTTGCAGTCTCATTTTAGGTGCCACTGCATCTACTCTGGTTCCCTTCAGTAAGTATGCATACACTGGAAAATTAGGGCTGCCTGAGCTGTCAGTATGTCTTGATCTAACCTTATCTGGACACAGGTTTTATGTTGGTTTAACTTAATTGAATGATTTTTTTTTTTTTTTTTTAAGACAGGAATACTGGTATAATTCTTACTATATGCACAATTATGTCAGGTTAAAGATTACTTAATAACTGTATATCTTCCATGCAGAAAGGAAATTATATTGGGAGGTTTGCCACAGTTGGGAAATCGTACTATTTTGATACATCTCTCTTACCAAAACAGTGCCTTTCTGACATGTTAGAGACTTCAGAATTGCAGCAGTGCAGTTTTCGCATCTGGCACTCTAGTATATATTGTGTGGCATTTTTGAAGGCCAAATGCACATTTATGTAGTCAGAATGGGATTATTTAAAGACACATGCTTGCAAAATATCAAGCTTGCTAACTTTACATTAGTTTTCCAGTGGTCATGGAGAAATTTCTTCCTTTAGTCTAAAAATGTTCCAGTTTCCAACCATCTTAATTTCATCTTTGCCTCCATTAATCTTCATTCTACCATTTTGTCTTTTCTGTATACAGATGTGGAACTTCAGGGAGTGTCCTGGGTCAGCCTTACTCCTCTTCTTCCCAGATTTCTATTTCTTTTTTTCCCAGTATCCCTTCCTGATAGCAATTTCCTTGCTATCTAGAGGATTCTCAAGTCTCTAACCAGAGCTTAGTCCTCCCATTCTTGCAATGTCTACCCCAAACATTTACTGCCCTACTTCTGATTGTCTTTGTCTTGGCAAAATGTTTCTCTGATGTCAAAAAGAAAATAAAATCTCTGAATCTATAGCACAAGTTCTTACCTGGAAGGATTTATTTGCAAGCCTGAAGACTGGAATATATATATGTATATTTAATGCTGTATCCTGCAGAAAATTGTTGATAAGAAACAGCTGGTTGTTTAGGAGCAGATGCTCCTCCTAAGCAGTGATAAGAGCTTTCCTTCCTTGGCTGAGCAAGATTTTTTCTGCTGAAGGACTGGTATGGTACAGACTCAAAAAGTCCACTTCTGTAAAAATTTCAGATGCTGGTTCTCTGTGACTCATTAGCTTCAAAAGCAGGTTGTAAAGAGGAAGCAACCTCTGAGGCATACGCTGACCGGATGCATGGTTCTCGATGCCACCTCTGGTCACTCTATGTAAACAGCTACAGCAGCAAAAGTATCTTTCTTGACCCTAGCTTTTCTTGGCCTCCCTTCAATTATTTGACTGAACACAAATGCCTCTCTGCCCTTCCTATTAAACAACTGCAACCTGTTTGCCCAGGGAGACAATTGCTTTGGCTGCCTTATCAGCATCAGCAGCAACAAGGAGGAACATGGCTGTGTCTGCTCTGCTGCAACCTCCCATAACAGCCCCGTACGTGCCTGGTGTCATCTTGCACTGGCCAAAGAGAGTGGGGTAAGGAACCTTCTCACCGCTGCATTAACGATAGCATTCAGACTTCCAAAGAAGCTTCATATCTCCCCCTCAAGTGACAGCTGGGCCACCGATCCATGTCACTCATGATCCACATGTTTATACATGAGTGTAGCAGCAGTTGCTGCTCTTTGAGCTCCCACAGTCTTAGTAAAAATGCCTTCAGGAGCAGCTCCCTCTGCACCTTCCCCCCACTGCTGGATGCGGCTTACAGCCACAATCCAGCCCTTAGATTGCAAATGGCTTGGAGTGAGGATTATGCTTCTCTTTTATATTAAACAAGAGCAACCCACACCGAGTGTGCTCATTAAAAAATCATGTTGTTCAACACTGATCCCTTGGGCTATAGTTAGAGCTCCGCAATATAACTTGCAAGAGACAGGCTGGATTCTCAGGCCAGCCAGGCTCACAAAAGGATGAGCGGACAGCAGAACAGTGTGTTGGAAGAATAAGCCCTGTACCTACAGTGGAACAATAAGGCAGCCTTTAATAGAAGACGTTCTTAGCAATGTGACTGTTTAAACGAATTTAGCAAGGATCCTAACAGGTATGCAAGAGCAGCTGTTTCTGTCAACCAGAAGGATAAGTTGTTGGCCAGGGTGCATCACAAATCACATTAAAAACAAATTAAACAGTTCTGTATGCCATTGCTAGAAGGTGTATTTCCCGGCTTTCCCTATCCAGGACCACATGTGTAGGTGGATAAGTGACACAAGGAAGACAAAAATGACTAAGTAGCTAAGCCTATTGTGCATCGTATTAACTTCGTAAATGGCCCTAATGATTCTGCTGTGGGTGAAGTGCATGAAGGAGCTAGCAAGAGATAAAAGATGTTAGAGCACATAACAATTTAAGGATTCCAGGCATAAAACAGATGCATCACTTGAGCTGAAAGCAGAATGATGTCCTGAGAAAACCATTGAACTCAATATTAGGAACTTTAAGTGAAGAGAATAACATCCCACGCTCAGTTGTTGCTCCATCAGTTTTGACAGGCTCAGGCCTATCCGAGCAAATTCTTCCATGAGATGTGTTCCTGTGGTAGCCTGTTGATCTGACTTACCCATTCTCATCCATCTGCACAGGGCCATTTGCATGTCAGGGGTGTCAGATGAAAACTAAGGCACAAAAGAGCAAGGAGAGAAAATGACCCGTTTCCATGGGGGCTGCAAAACTAATTGCATTAATACTCTCTGTGTTCCCTGGTGCACTATTTGGGGATGATATTTAAAAGACATGTATCTCTGCATCAAGATAATGGTGAGGGAGCTCAACAGTCTGAGCCTCAACATTCTACCAGAGTGAGCTGAAGGAGGCAAAAAAGAAACTTCTCCATTGTCAAAACTGCTATTCGCTGTTGGGATACAGAAAGTTGAAGCTTTGAAGAAGCTGGCAAAGACTGATATCACAGAAAAGCAGTGCGTCTGTTGTGGTCAGGGTGCAAGATTAAAAAGATACCTGTGACACAAGGAGAGCTGAGGTCGTTTAGGGCTGCATATCTCTGCCTGTGGTCTGCAGAATAACAGCGATCTAACAAATACTCGGAGGTGATCCTCAGAAAGAGTCTAACTATTTAAAATATAAAAATAATATAATTTCCCTTATTTTTTTCCCATTCTTGCAGGTAAGTATGCCAATGAAATAGAGAAAGGAAGCAAGAAGTAGTAAAAAATCAGAATGAATCCTGGGCTGTACGTGAGCGCAGCTGTGACAGTGCTGCATGGGCTAGGCCATGACTGCTCTTTGAGGAAGTCAGATCAGAAAAGACTGAGCAACACCAGGCCCTGTGAACAGTTTAGCATCTGACTTTTTTAACTTGTGAGAGTTTCTTTTTTTCCTCCAAGAGTCTTATTGCATGGAGAAGATTGTACAGGAAACCATAGATCACATACTAATAGCCTGATCATCTGTGTTTTTAGTAACCTGTTGCCTTTATGGCTTTCCTATTTTTCATTCTCCTCAGCAAGGTGGACACAAACCCTGCTGCTTTCATGGGCCCTGTCTGCATGAAAGGAACTAGCACCTGTCTTATCAGAAGGCAGGGAAAGGAAAAAGTGTCCCAAAGTCACAGCATTGTTCTTTTGCATCTGCACAACTGCACTGAAGGCACAGAGGTTGCCCTGGGTCCTGCAGAGGCAGGGCCTACAAGCCCTACAAGAGGGAATGCACATGAGGGCCACATTTGCCTGGCAGAAATCTTACTGCTCAAAAAGTGATGGACTAGCTTAATCACTCATTTTGCACTGGAAAGCTGGCATGTTACCAGCATGTTGACCTGATGCTTGGACAGTTTTGACGGCTGGGGCATGTAAGCCATATTGTCCTAGGAAAACAGCCTGTGCCACCTATGTGCTTGTGATCTGTGTCTTTGATGCTGGCAGTGATCTGACTTTGGACCAGTGCATGAAAGATCCTGCCTCTGCCTGTGAATCCATAAGGGACATAAGGCACATGACCCGTCTTCCCTCCTGGGAAGCCTCAGGCACTTTTTAAAAGACTTCCTCGCTTGTGACGGGGAAGATGAGCGTCCAGACCTAAAAATATCATCAGTTTGGCCTGCCACGGTACCATCTGGAGATCATTTGTAATTACTATAGTTCTTAGGTTAGCACAAACCCTTTCCAATAGCTGGAGGAGAACTGATGATAACTACCATGAAAATGGCATTTTTATTTATTGCAATGCTGAGAAAGTGCTTAATTGGTTAAAAAGATGCAAAATTGCTTTTCTCAATACAGACTTAAGCAACAAAACTGGAAATAATTATCAGAAATATACATTAAAAATGCCACATTTAATTCATCTGAAAGGAAATAAGTTGCTTACTAGTGAATGGCAGGAGGGTAGGGTGGTGTCTTTTCTGGAGTTCCCTTTACCAGATGTTATTTTATGCCTCAAGTGATAAAAGGCATTTTGCTGCTGCTCAATGGGAAAAAGCAAGATTGTAGTTCAGAGTATGCAGGCACAAATGAACCAGTTTTTTCCAGCTGGAACTAGGTTGTTGCTATAGTAACATCCAAATGATAGACAGATTTTCTGAATGTGCAGTGGTCTACTGTGATAAGAGAGCTTCCAGGATTTCTATCAAATAGCTTCAAACTTGCTAGAGTGCAATAACACCAAATGCCATGTCTTTGAAATAACACCAGCAAACAAAAGACAAGGCAATAACAAAACAATTTTTCACCTAGCTTTAAAATAAAAACACCATTTAACACATAGCATTTATATTCCTAGACAATATCTTCCTGCCAATCCCTTTTTTGTGCACTGGCATACCAAATGACAGACCGTACTCCAAGTTTAACACCACCTACAGACCCATTCAGTGTGGTGGCACGCAAAGAATTGTGTGCACAAGATGTCAGTTTCTTTGGTCTTTTTTTAGGCTGCATGCTGCCAGCACATCACTGAGAATCCCATTGAGTCAGTGAAGCCTCACAAGAGCACACCACTCTCTTCATCACTATGTTTTGCAGCACAGGGACCTTGAGGAATAAAAGGCTGAGCACATGGTGGAACAGATACACACATAAATAACCCAAAGAGAAGTTTCCCTGCGACACTTCCATAAAGAATAAAACATACCTGCCTCAGCCATGTCCCCCTTGCACACGCATGCTTTACGGGGGCATGGTTTTCATTCAAAGCAGCTTCCTTCTCTACTCTTCCTTCCTGCTTTTCTCCAGGGGAGATAGGTCCAGGACTTTGGTTTTCCAGGAAGAAATCACTTCCTGAGCACAGCCAGGGCTCATGAGCACTGCAGAGACTATTTGGCTGTGGCTCCTCATCACCCATTACCTCTCAGTGGGAGCGTTACTGCTCCATCTGCAGCCTGCAGCTCACAGAGCGTGTTTAATGCCCTCCTGCCCCCAGTGCCCAGCCCCTCAGGCAGATCCTCTCCCTAGAAAGCTGCTGCCAGTTATATTGGTGAAATCTTCCAGGGAACTTACCTGATGTATGTAAAGGCGTTTTTGTCCCCATTGACATGTAGCTGTAAATCCACAACAGAGGTTTTGACCCGTGTATGTGTAAGAAACGTAGTCTGTAGTTAGCTTACCCTCACTGCCCTTAGATCTGTAACCTAGTTATTACTAGTGACTTCATCCTCACAAGAGACCTGGGACATAGGAAGGTTTTAATGGCAGCTTTGATGTGAAGACAGCTGGTAACTTGGAGACCTTTGCACAAATGAGAAGTCTTGAGTGGAGCTGGACACACAATTCTCTTCATTTTAGGGCTTAGATCTTAGGCACACAGGCCTTCTGCTAGCAAGTGTTTCCAGATAAAAAAAGGTTAACTTTCCTATGCTTGTATGTTAAAATCACAGCGACTGCAGGAGAAATCGTATACAGAAGGGTGTCGGGTGGTGAAATCCACACGCACTTCCAGGTATCATAGCAGGTACATAATTTAAGATTGAGTTAATAAATAAAGGAATAACTTTGTTTGATTAAATACTTACATGCATTTGAATTTTGGTGTCTCTTTTAGTTATCTCGCTGCTTAAGGTTCCACAGGAGTTTTTTTTTTTTTTTTTTTCTTCTTTATGTAACTTATACAGCTTTGATAATGTCCTGCAATAGGGCTCAACTAAATGAAAAGATGAATTGCCCTTATGATTCACGAGGCACTCTGGATAATTAATTCCTCAGCATTTATGGTTTGGCATGTGGTCATCAATCGTTCAAAAAATTCACATTAGTAAATATATCCTTTGCAGCTGGTCTTCTTATGTCAGACTTCAGAATGACTAGTGGAGATAGGAGAGAGCTATAAATGTTTTTCTTTGAAATTTACTGTTGTACTCCAGTTTATTTCTTGTGGGAAAAATTAAGCAACAGATGTGAGAGGACAGGAGCACTAAAGAAGACCGGTAAAGTATCTTGAACGGTTCTCAGATGCACTTTCTTTTTCCTATTTTTGCCAATAGATCTTGGAATCCATAAACCCTCCTTGTTGTCACTTGGGTCTGAGAGCATTTGTTCTGGTTTTAGGGTGGCTTTGTGAAGTTTGAGATAGAGATGGGAGGAAAAAAAATCTTGAAAGAGTAAGCTTTATTCTTCTTATAAAAAAGACCAATAGATTCATGGCTTGCAAAACAAATCTAATATCCTCCATTTTAAATCTTCAAATCATCTAGTCATTGGATAGCAGAAATCACAATTATCTGATCTAAAATTTGTCATCCTGGGGGTGAATTTTGCTTAGTGATACAGGTGGAATGCAACTAGCTTATTCCAGCACTGCACAGTCCAGGTTTATCACCACCCAGGGCTGCTCAGTGCTCTGAAAGAGGCAGATACTACATAAGGAAAAAGAAATGCCTCCTCATAGCGTTGGGGACATGATTATTGAGACAGACTTATCTTCAGGTTTCTTGAGTGATCTTCATTCTAACACTTCCTAACTTGCAAACACTTGCCATTTCAACCTGTACACTTTGTGCAAAGTGAATGGCAGTCATCAGATATCAGCATGTATGTATGTAAATACGGAGAGCGTACGCTGCATCTATTTTTAAAAGTGATACTGGAAACTAAACACCATTTTAAATTTAAATTACAGTGTCTGTTGGTTTCCCTTGGTTGCTTTTTTAAAGAGTATACTACTGCTCTTAAAATCTGATGCTGGTTACCATGACCCAGAGCAGAACTTTTATGTGCCTTAAGTGTAGGCTTCACCTACAGACCTGTCGAAGGGCATATATTCAGAATTAGGAGGACCTCCCTAGCTGACTTGAAGCATGCAAACACCTCTGCAGGCTGTGCTAAGGTGATAACTGCTATAAGGAAGAACTTCTCCTGGGAGGCCACAACCAAGGCTGAGAGTGGAGTGAGGGATAGGGGGAGCTAAATTCTGCACAGTATACTGTCACGTGCAGCATGAATATAAGGTGGGACTTAGTGCTGGGACTACAGAGTGCCATGCTGAGACAGTGTAGATGTACCCTACACTGCCCATAGCAGAAGCAGTAAAGTTCACTGTATCTGCATTTATTTTGATTGCCTCAGACACTAGAGTGACAAGTACTTACTACAGGCTTGTTTGTGCTGTGGTTTAGGGATAAGGAAGACATGAGGAAACCTGTCTTGAGCAAGGAGAGCTCTGCCGGCTCTGAAGGCTGGTTCACAGTGCCAGTTCTTCCCTGCTGAATAGGTCAAGGGAGCAGTGCGCCCAGAGGACAGTTTGGGCGAGTACTGTGCAAAGGAACATGTGGGCCCATTATAACAGCAAAAGATCCTTGAATAGTACTGTAAGATGTTTTTTACTCATGTGTGATGGAGCTCAGAATTGCATAGCTCGTGCCATGAAGGATTCACAGGCCTGTGTTCTCAGAAGCAGTACTGAGGAATCCAGGAAGAAGAATCCAGGGGGAATACATCAATAGCACTGCTTTATGTGTTATGAAAAACCTTCAGAAAGGTTTAACATAGCTATCTAAATTAATGCAGTGAATGAGTTTCAGCATGAATTATGCAGTCATTTCTTTCTCCTGCTGATGCACATGATAGGGAAAGAGATTTTGCATTGCTAAATACAGAAAGAATGTGGGTCAGAGATTCCTTTGCATATGTGGACTAGAGTTGGCAGAAGACATGACTCCTGAGTCACTTCTACTCAGAATGCCACTTGTTTGCCTGCCATTTAGACCCGGCCTTAGAGAAGCTTCATCCTGTAGCTGTAGCTATTTTCACTTGATGATATAGACTTTGTTTGTGTGTGTGTGTGTGTGTTTGTTTTACACTTATTTCTAGAAGCTGCAGTTTAGGTGTAGTTATACCACTATGAAAGTATCATTTGGACTATGGGAACTCGTTTTGCAGCCTGAAGCAGAATGAGCTCTTCCAGCAAAAGCACATGTAACAATTTTAATTGCACTGGGACCCAGGGAAGCAAGAACAGCTTCTTTACTGGTACAGCTAAAGCTGCAAGTCTTGGTAGAGTAAATAAGTCTTCAGATGCATTTTTCCCACTTTAGATGTTTTCATCCAAAACAACTCCAGCATTCCCAGGCCCTTCACTGCAACCTGGAGTGGAACTGGGAGAGGTGGAATTAAAAATCAGGGGGTCATAAGCTGGGTACGTGCAACAAGCCAAGATGTTCTTAGATCCAAAACTCCAGAAATGCCTATGGCTTCTCTCTGAGTACCAAACAAATGGAGTGGACGGGTTATATAATAATGGTTTTATTTTTACCAGCTTGATCGTGGTGCTGAACACTGCTGAAATTGTATTTGTGAATAAGGCCATTGGATTTTGTCTGGAAATAAACTTGTTGTGTAACTTTGCTAGCCCTACCCAAGCTAATTCACACCAAACTCCCTGAAATCACTTCACACACTCTCCTGCTGTCTTATTACAACCGCAAAATTGTCTGCCCACGGTCTGAAGGACACTGTTTCAGCTAGAGGCTTGCCAAGTGCACAGTGCCTCAGCGTAAAGAGAACAGACAAGAGAGAATTTACTTCAAATTGAGCAAACTTAATTACACAAGGAGAATAACTTTTCTGGGAAAGAATGATGCCTTTCTCTTGGCTTTTTGTGCTATAGGGATTCTTTTGGCATTACTTATTTTTACATTCTTTTTAAATATGCGTGCAGCAGATGAGGGCTTGGCTCAAAACAGGTCAGCGCTACATCTACCTGGCCAGCCCAAGCCATGCTCTGATATCTCCTTCACTTTCTCAGAGTTTAAATTCAGGGTCTTGGGTTCTCAGTGTTGCTTCTGACCTAATGTGGACATGACTGAACAGCAGCATCCCCACATCATCCTGTGGTCATGTTGAGGTTGGTCCTAGAGGCCAAATGTGCAAAATGTGCGTGAACAAACTACTCTGCCACCTCTCTTCCTTTCAATGTTACATCTCACAGAAGACTCAAATTCTTGGCTTTGCCAGAACATTCTCATTCTCATTCATCTGTCCACTATAAAAAATGTGGACAACTACTTTTTTTCTTGGTCCATCTTTTCAAAACAGCATTTAAAAGCTATCTTCTTGCCAAACATTCTGCCTATGGACATATGCTGGAAGGGGAGCTCCAAATCATAGACACCAAGATACTAGTATCTACAAGTAGGTATTTATGTGTAAGCTAGATTCTTAAACTCCCATCATACTCAGTGGTGGGCTAGTCAATACAGTGGCAGAGCACAGGGACAGATTCATATAATCCTGAAATAAACACCTATGAGCTGCTCAGCAGAATCACTTTCCAGACTCCACTGAATGAACAGTTAGAGAAGGAGAAAAGAACATGGCCAAATCAGACTGAATACAATAGCTACTGAGATATTTCTTCTGGCTCTAGGTAGAGACAGCATTAATTTCCTAGGCTTGCAGTAGGGTTGTGCAGGCCAGAGAGGTGCAAAGTTGCCGCAAGAAGCCTACATTCTGTAAACAAACTCAAACTGTCTGGTGTGGGTATAGATTTAAGATTCCTGAGAAAAGAAAGAAAGAAAGCCCTAGGACTGAGAAGCTCAGTTATGTAGACATGAACATTGTTTTTTTTTTTTTCCAAAGATTTTCAAGCATAATCTCACAGGTGTCAGACACCTGTTCCTAGCAATAAACAATTGAGTTGCAAGCCCTGCAGTGTTTGAATGAATAGTAAAATTTTCTGAATTCAGATGAGAGGAGGAGAGAAGGGGCTGTGTCTGGAGTGTCTGGAGATTGAGTTCAAATCTTTAGCACTCTGCAAAATGTCCTAGAAATATGGGGATAGTGTCCCCAGAGAGAAAGATGATCTGCCTTGCTTTGCTTAATGTAATTCATTAGTACAAGTTTTGTTTCATTAAAGTGGATGCTCAACTCCTGTATGAAAATATATTAGTTAATACATATTCATTTCCCAGACCAGCCCTTTTGCATGCATTGTTCCTAGAGATATTATTATACGAAAGCCTCTCTGAAGACTCTGAAAATAATCAGAAACAATAGATTAAGTGAGCAGGGAGAACCCGCTCCCAAAGTACAGCACTCCATGCTCTCTGAAATCCCTGTGGAATGTGTGTGGTGCTACTGATTTGCAGCACATACAGGCTAGGTCCATAGAAATGCTTACTGCTTGATACTGAATCTTGCACATTCAGTAGTTTGTGTTCTAAAAGCAGAGAAAAAATTGATTTCCTTCTTTGCCTTGACCTCTAACCACAGAAAGTTGTACATAGCCCTTGTCCAGGCTTAACCCCTTCAAGCATTTCACTATTTGAAAAGCATGTCTAGCTGCTACTATGATAAATAAAGCATCTACAGTCACAAGACGTTTCTTTTTCATTCTGTGCAGAGAAAAGAAAAAAAAAAAGCAAAATCCAATTCTCAGAAAACTGTGCCACTAAGGGGTAGGGTAAGATGCTTGAAAGGGAATGAACTATCTTGTATTAGGACTCTGCTGATTTCTCAGCTAGATGTCACTCCTCTTATCTGAGGGGAGTCTGTCGTGTGCTGCTAGTCTATTACAGAGCAACAGTAAAGCTCAAACACCCTAAAGTATGTCAGAAATAAATAGAAAAGTGATTTAATTGTTATCCTTTGAATAAAGGCCCATGTAGAGCACTGCTGAATTGTGGCTTCATTCTTTCCCCACCTGCAGGGAGGGAAGCATCGTGTAAGTTTTTCAGAGATGTCAGAATGGGCATCAGTTTCTTCAGAAGAATGTCTTTATTCTCTTGTTTCAAGGACAAGTGAACCTGAAATAAAGGACCTGAAGTGGTGTTGATGAAATAGAAAGCAAGATTGCAAGAGTAATTCATAGCTCTGCCTCTGAAATCATGTGACCATGCATGAAATAGGTTGTCTCTGCCTTCTGTCTCTGCCTTTTGATCTTCTGAAGATCAAAACCCCATATCCGGACTTAGTATATGTAGAAGCGAAGATTGGTAACTGTGCTTGTAGGCAAAAAAAAAAAAAAAAAAAAAAAAAAAAAATTGGGGAAAAAAAAAAACCCC
>VXAV01009155.1:176925-188805 GCA_013399715.1 Alectura lathami | reverse complement strand
GTCCTACTCTAGTAGAGAACACAGCAGGCAGCGTATGCATCTCATGTGGAGTCTATACACCTGTAAATGAAGGGAGAGGCTGTGGCAAATGCATGAGAACTCAAACCAGGTGGATGGCTGTCACAAGAAGTTATGCTACCAGAGTAAAAGAAAAATCACTTTGCAAAATGAGAGCAGTGCAAAAGAATGCTTGGATAGCAAAGAAACCAGAGGTGCTGCCTTAGTGAAGTAGGCATTTAGAGGAAGTGAATGTTGGACCTTAATTAACGCCACCATGTCAACAAGGTGCTGGGTGTTACTGGTGGCGATCATCCCTAGGACAGTGTGTCTGCAAAGTCCCAGCTGAATTCTAGTGCACCAGCCAAAATAATGCTTGCAAAAGTACATAGGTAATCACAGCTATCAAACCTAGTACAGATGTCAACCAGAGATTTTTTGATAATGAACAGAATCATGTTGACTGTGTCCACAAGCACACTGCATACACAAATGCACACGGGACCAATTTCCAGGTTGTGAAAAACTGCCATTCCTGTAGTAAAAACCTGAGAACTCTAAGCTGCCAGGATACAACATGATGCAAATCTGTATCATGCTCCACACATCTATCATCAGAGTAAAATATTTTTAGCCTGTTCTTTCGGTTTAGGGTAACCTTAAGGAATTGGCAGTAAGTTGTGCTACTGCTGTTGTATGTTCAACTTAAAAAGATATTAGAGTTGGCAATTTATCTTGCCAGGTTCTTACCCTGCCTTTCAGAAGTCTTGGTAACACTAAGATCTCTTGAAGATTGAGTTTCAATGGGATGCTGGCAGGAATCCACCTTCATCAAATTGAAGTAACTAATAAAAATTCAGATGGATGCATTCAAGCAATGACTTGTGGCTCTGTTACTGCAGTTAGGGCTGTGAGTGGTTTATGTATTCAGGTCTTCCACCTCTACAGTAATAACCTACGCACAGATTGAAAAGAGATGTATGCATTTGTGTTCGGTTGCGAGGGTTTCCATCAATATGTGTGTGGGAGAAAAGTGATTGTGGAATCGCATCATATGTTACCCATGCTGGCTGTACTGCAAAACCATCCGAAAAACCTCATCTATAAATATTTTTATTCCTATTTGATTTACTGTTTGAATAATGTGGCTTGTTATTAAACATCAGGGCTCTAAAACACATACGTCAGGCAAATTTTAATTTTATATTAATTGAATATATTTATTTTACCACTGGAAGGAAAGGGGAAGGTGTAAGGAGCCAAAAGAAGTGCTACAATAAATGTTTTGATTCGTTTCAGAAAAAAATTGGTATTGCTGGTGACAGAGAATCATCAGTAAATAAGGTGACCTTGAAACCCACAATTGTATGAGGCATTAAATAGAAGGAAGACATGACAAAAATGACAGAGCTGTTGACTGTTTATTTTCACCTCCCCTGCATTCCACTGTCAAAGGATGAAGAACAGAAAAGCATAGCATTTGTGCTAAGACTGAGTCTATGAGAATTAATTAATTATAATGCCAGTCCTCTGTGTGCTGGATGTGGTGTCAGCCTCTCACAAACACTCTACTTGTTCCACTATCATCAACTCAATTATTTGAGATGCTTCTCAGCAGGTGTATGTGATGCGTTCTTTCAAAAGCTTGTTTGTGATGAAATATTCTCCATGGCTTAATGCATATTCCCTTATGCCACAGGTTGTTAAAAGCCCAGTCACATACCCAGTTCAAAAACCCCTCATTAACATTCAGGCTGGCAATATAGCAAAAGTCAGACAGAGTGACAAAAAAAAATTTGTGACTTATCTATTGAAGCCAAGCAAACCACTCAGAAGTACACTACAGACTTACTGGGTTGAAGTCCATCCTTGCCTTATCCTCCAGGCTTAGGGTGGAGAGTACAAGTTTGGAGTTGTTTGTGTGGGACCTGCACCCAGGGTGGGAGGCTGGAGATGCCTGCAGAGCCATGGTGGGTGCACATGAAAAAGACGAGAGCAGTGTGTCTTAGAGCCTCCTTTCTAGTGAGTGGGGCTGTGGGAGAGGATAGAAGACACTTCACAAAAGTTGACAGGTTATTCATTCAACAGCCTGATGAATAACAGCAGCCACTAGGCTCAATGGGATGACATTGCAGTATGCTTAGCGTCCTGGCTTTATCCTGAGGACCAAGAAAACCCCTCTATGCATTGAGGGACTCCTGTGGTTCAAGTGAGACTTTTAGCTCTTGAGGAAATTTCCCTGTGCCTTTGTGCTGCTGTAGCAAAACAGCAGGCTCTACAGCAAGATGCTCACACCCCAAAACCAAATCACAGTTAGTCAAATATATGTGGCATTGTAGCCAGTGCTGTTGGTACTGCAACACCATAGTTGGAACAAGGGAGCATGTGTTTTATTGCAAAAATAAAAATAAAAAATAAAAACACTCTCCATACTTACAGTAAAAAGAGAGAGAGAGAGAAGAAGATATCCCCATTACTACTGGCATGTTGGGCCTATGTTACGTGTTCAGTCACCAGGTTTCAGACAACTTCTACGAAAGCAGGCAACAGTGCACAATACTAGAAGATCAAACCCCCCTTCGTTTGTTTCACACTCACACCTCGTAAAAATCTTCCACTTCCCTACCCACTGCTAGAGATTAATCTCCTCCCATTTAGAAAATGATGACAAAACTGTAAATGAGAAATCTGGCTACAGATATTCAGGAAGCATCCTGCCAAAGATTGCTCTGTTTCTTCATAGTGCAGTGTATATGCTTTACAGATGTGGAATATAATTAATGGACATTATTACCTGTGTCCAAATTTAAAGTTGTTGTTTCAAGATGATGTCACATTCAGACAATAATCCTTGGCTAAATTATACTCCCACAGCAGCAGGGAGGGAAGAAATTTAGGGCTATTTGCTACACAAGCACAGGTCCCATTGCTTCATTTTGCAATAGAAATGACATACAAGCAGGTTAGCTTGTGCTCAGAACCTTGTCTTATTTACAGTTCTTTTGTACTCTATTTTCATATATTATGGGGCAGTCAGACCTAAAACATGTTGTTGTTATAGCCATGAACAATCTGTTCTTCCTCCTTTGCGAATGTTTACTTTACAAGGCTGTTTGTCAGAGAGACAGAGGACAAATAGGAGAAGCCTGCTTTATATTGCTAAAACTAAATTCAGANATCCCATTGGTTACGGGGTTAGAGAGCAGGGCTCGACTTCAAAGCATCAGCTGAACAGCTCTTTGGGGAGTGGTAACATCTCTGACTCTCAAGCCCTTCATTAGGATGACATGCTGTAAGAGACTCTGTTTTGTTTTGTTGTTGTTGTTGTTGTTTTTAAGAATTTGTTGGGTTGTCTCATACTTAATAAACCTACTGTACAGTCATGATGTTCCTGCTGCTAAGAGATGTAGCTGTGGATATTATGCCTCCCCATGAGTTCCCATCAGGAACTGTAGATGTTCCATTTAGATGCAGGTATATTTACAACTACTGCCATCCTGCCTGGCAGTCACTAGGCTTCTTTCTTTGGATTCCTGGATTAATCCCAGTGTGCTCTTCCATCACCTTTGGTGCCAGGCACGCTAGCACTTTGTCTTGGTCTTATCCATCTTCATAGGTGCATGATCTCGTTGACATCAGTATCTCGCATAGAGGTGCTAAGGTGACCCCTTTCTCAAACGCTACCTTCTGTAGTTTTACTTTGGGCTTACTACTTTCTTCTTCTGGGACCAGCTGATAGCTGGAAGAAGAATACATTACTGGAGATGAGAAAAACCATCACTCTTTGCTTTAGTCAGTACAGGAAATGTACAGATTGAAATGGAATAGGACCATAAACTCAAATTTGTATTTACCAAGCTCTTTCCTTGTCACTGAAGCTTTCTTTATCTGTAGAACCAAGCCTTGATTTGCCTCTCCTCTCCTTACAGCCAACACTTCCGCTCTCATTCACAGTTTTTTCCCTCTTTCTCCAAATGGATGATGAAAGATACCAATCTTAGCAACACTTCTGTCTGACATGATCTGTTCAGACTTTGGTTACAGACTTAAAGAATTGTCCAGTTATATAAGGCATAGCACCAGTTATTAGCCCAAGAGGATTTCCATGTAATGGAGAAACACAGATGTTCATCAGTTTCCTTTTATGAGGTGTGTGTCACTGCTCCCTTACCTTTCTTTGGCTGGCAGGTGGGTCAAATATTCCAAAGACTGCAATCTGATAAAGATACGCATTCATAGTCCCTGATGGGACACAGAATATGTCACATGGAGGCCTCAAATTGATACCATCGTTTCTTGCAAATTTCCCAGATGTTATGATTCAAATGTTTTTCATGATGCAGAGAAAAACAGCATTTTCCCTGCAGTCAAGGGAACTCAAGAGTTTCCAATTATGGTCACACACTCAGTCTTATTAGCACAGAATTTAATTTGCGTTAATCAGACTGAGGTGGGTAGAGCGCGAAATTAACTTGACTTTCATTTTGTGTTGTACAGTAAACTGACTTTGGTGAAATCACTGTAGAAATCTGAGCTGTGAGTGATGGATGAGAATTAGAAAAAAAAAGAAGGAGAATAAACAGTGCTGTATAAACGTCACTGAACTAAAAGGGACACAATATTAATTTCAGTTGTTGGGAGAAACGCTTTACCTCCCTCACAAATCAAAGGGCACGTTGCCCTCAGCTGCACAGCTATTTTGCTACTGAAGCCGAGAAGAGAGTTTGGACCCAAATATTTCACTATATCATCCCGTCTATTCTGAGGACTATATATGTTCAGATGATCTTGCCAACAGTTTTTCAAACTGCTATTTTTGCCAAAGAAGTATAATTTAATGAAAACAGAAACACATTACCTTCAGCAAAATTTCCACTTTCAGTTCAAGACTTATTCAAAACCCAGAGGGAAAGAGGAGCATTTACTAGAGACTAGGCAATAATCACGGAGAGTCTGGCTGTGATATGAGTCTGCCCCTGTTGAAGAAGATGAAGAACTCACACCTGAAATCTTCTGCATCCCAGAGAAATAGTCTGCTGATTGGCTTTTCTCAAAGTGTGTTTTCCTGTGAGCTCATTTGGAAGGCTTCTGTTTCACCTCAATGAAGAACAAAGTCTTGTCATTTTCTTTGTCCTTCCTTCTCCTTCTTCAAAACAAAATTCTACTTTCCAGCCAACCCTAACATTAATTCCCTTTTCCCAACTCCCTGTCACCTTTCCTGTGTTCCTAAAATAAATGTTTTGGAGATGGAAGCTGCCCTACTGGAAACAGAACTGCCTCCACCTGAATCATTTCCTTATAAATGACAGGAAAAATAAAACAATGCTTCTCAAACATTGGCTTGCAACTTTTTCAATAAGGTTTTATTGTTGTTTTTTTTTTTCCACCCCTTGCCATGGACAGAGAGATTTCTGACTCAGAGCAAACTGCAGACTTCAGAAGGCTACAGGTACTGTGAGAAAGCTGCAGAAAAGCTTGAAAAGTAAAAGGCAGGCTCTCCAAAAATAAATAAATAAATAAATAAGCATCTTTCATTTCTGAAAACAGTTTCAGTCCATGGACCTGAGAGAATCCATTCCAAGCAGAAGAAGGCTTAAGGTCCCAGCTGTGGCAGGGGCCAAATCAGCACTGTTTTTGTCCTGCTTCACCTACTCGCTAAGGTTGTGGTAGAGCAGCCACCTGTGGAAGAAGAGTAGTGACAAGCAGCAGAGGGCAAGGTGGGGAGTTGGGCAGCTTGAGCTGGGGGAAGAGAATCGGGAAATAGGAGATGCAATGCTTAGTGCATTGGTGATATGTGCATAAATTCNCCCCTCCAATGGGAAAGAGTAAATTTTATCACGAAGTGGGAAATACCACTTATACTGTTTACTATTTTTAAACTGTGAAATGTGCTGGAAAATAAAGTCTTTAATTAAAGTCGTCTTTTCAAAGCGTATTCCTTGCAGAAAAGTGACACCATTTCAAAACACAGCTTTTCTAGTATGTTTCTATTTACTTTCCAATTTTTCATATAATGGCTTCTATTTAAGCAGTTTCTGCAACATATTTAACGTTTGCATATGTAGCTACAACATATTTGAGTGCCTTGCAAAGGAGATTGAAGTTGTCTGGTATAATCTGTGTTGCCAAAAAGGTGAGGAACACAAAATAAAGCAGACTAAATGTTGTTTCTCCAGACTAAAATCAGAACTCCTGCTTTTATTATTTAAACAAACCATGTAATGTTTGCACTGTAAAGTTTGGATCTCAAAATACCAAAGCAAGATAGGAACAAGTTTTGCCAACTCTTCCTTTTAACAATGGTGGGTAAAAATTGCTGACTTTCTTTGTGACAGTAACTGGCTACAAAATGAGAACTTTGTGTTTTTAGCTATCTTTAAAAATTTATTTGCATATGTAAAGTATGATACACAGCCTAAATGTATGCAAATAGCCATTAAACCACAGCACCCTTAGTACACACCTGATGAGAACTGTTTTGCTAGTTAATCGGCACTCTCCTGCTGAGAAGTCTTGTTTTTTTTTTGTTTGTTTGTTTGTTTGTGTTTTTTGGGGGTCCATACAGCAGAAAGCAGGGCAGCATTTCCCAGTTCAGATACAAAGTTACATGAAACAGTATACTAGGAGTAACTAGCTCTGTAGCAATGAATAACCAGCAACCAGGCTACTCCTGTGAAAGCTGACTTGCATTTTAAATCAACAAGAAAGAGCTGACCCATTTTCAAAGTATAAAGCAACTCCTACCACAGAGCTAACTTTCTTCAGTTCCTAACTGGGTGAAAACTGCGCCTGCGTCTTCTGCAAAATTGCTGTCGCACTTCAGGCTATGAATTCTGCCCTCAGTTTCTGCTGATTTAAGACATGTCCCTGCCTGTGGGAATCTTTTATGTTGATCTTGAAATGCAAGTGTCCGTGGTTAGTGGCCAAATGACATGAGGATGAATTGTTGAGGTTTTCAATCAAATGGCATAGGGGCACATTTTTTGGTACTTCCAGTTACACCAGATAAACCAGTAACCTGTCACATTGTGGCTGGCCGTGGCGATGAGGATAGGCTGAAGAACCCTCTAGATCTGTTCAAGCTTGACGGCAAAACGTGAGAGGCTGCTTCTCTTCCAAGCAGGCGTACAACTTGCCACACCACGGCGTGGCCGCCTGGCCTGAAATGGAGACTCCCAGCCTTGCCCACCTCCCTGGCCTCTGCACAGGCCAGGCTGCCTCCAAGCCAGCCGTACTGCAGCCTGGAGAAGGGGTGGTGAGCCTGCAAGGGAGTCAAGGAGTGAATATTTATTTGCCTCGCTGCTGATAACGCCAGCCCACTAAATATGTATTTCTTCTTTGGAAGGAGGCATCCCACTGTACATTAAGAGAGCTGTCATTTCAAAACTGATTTTTTTTTTTTTTTTTCTGCTTTCTCCTTCCTTCATGATTCTGCAGATGTGGCCTTTTTTTTTTTTTTTCTTTGAAAACCTGTTCCATATAAACCTGTTTATTTCAGTTAACCTTTTCAACCGAAGAGCCAGCCCACTGCAGCTCATCAATAATGCCTCCATAAATCACAGCCACATAGAGTAAAGGCAGAGATTAATTCTGAGCAATTTTGTGTACAAAGTTTGTTCCAAAACTCATCTATCTCTAGATGTTTATTTACATATCCAGAATACCCAGGTTTTGGATTCCAGTAAAGTTTTGCATTAACTGATTTTTAATAAAAATGGTCTACAGACTGCAAGTTACCTTAGCATCCTCAGCTTCTATTGACAGCAACAAGGAATCGAGGCACAATCCTACTAATAGTAATGGCAAGGTAGCAGACGGAAGCTTCTAGAACATCAGTGGAAAGGTGGATGAGATCATTGAGTTCATTAAGCAACCAGACTTTAGGAATGTTTTACTGCACACATCTTTGGGCTGCTATAGTCTTTTGTTTGTGAAGGCCTTGCAACCTCGTTAATGGGAAAGATGGATCTTTATGATGCTTGTGGCTTTACCTGTGTGACTCTGCCCACGTAGTTCATACCGTGCCATGGAAAGGCTGGAGGATATCAGCATATATGCTTCTTTCCTAGGGGGAGGAAAGTGAAGAACAGGCTGTGACTTGCTCGCCAGCTCCCACATCTGAGCTAGCACTGACGGATAAGTGTGATTTATTGACACAGGTCAGGCTAGTAGTAAGTTAGCACTTTTCCTCAAGAGCAGAGAAAACTAGAAAGAAGTAAAGACCCTTATAACTTTGAGCCTCAGGGCTGGTTCAGAGATGGCACAGCTTCACTCCGTGGCAGGCTCCGAACCATTCCTGCCACATCTCCTGCTACACCTCATTGAGAGGGAGCAAGCACCAGTCTGTGCCTGGGCTGGCCTTCCCAGATATACATGCAAGAGGACACACATTTCTCTCAGAGACGCCCCATGCTGTACTGGCAAGCACCCTCCCCTTCTTTTCTCCCATCTGTTCTGTGCACAAGCAGGGCCTTAGAGATGCCCTGTGCACACACCAGAGCCTTGCAGCTAGGGTGCAGGAAACACCATGAGCCCCACCGAATGTATGCATGCTTCTAAAACTCAGCCACCTCACCAATGAGCCAGCATGTTGTCAGGATGCTTCTAAAGGGCAAAGAAACAGCTTTATTTTGACTGAAGGCAATTCTACCACTCATCTGCCACAAGACAATAAGAGGAAAAGAAACCAGGCCATGCTCCCTCCTCGGGGAGAGCTGCTAATTGAGCTCAGTAGGCTCTGTTCTCAAATCTATATCTGCATCTGAGCAACTACAACACCAAAATGTGCCTGAGGTGTGCGGAAGCCACCTTGGGCACTTGCATTTTATTTAAAACCTGCTTGATGTTTAGCACAGAAGGCAGCCCAGCACTAACGAGGAGCTCAGCGCGTGAGGACTGCAGGTCCCCCAGCTGGGTGCAGCAGGCCAGAGAGGCCTGGGCAGAGGAGCTGGGCCCGGCAGCAATGCTGAAGGACCTGGGGACTTGCCACGTCCGGAGATGCTGAAGGGTGGGGTCTGTTGTGTGCTCCTTCCTTCCCAGCTCAAACAGGGACTGCAGGATTTCCAGCAAGAGAGCAGTAAAAAAAAGATGGCAGAAAATTACATTGGGGAACCGTGAGGAGCAGGCAATGCACTGCCTGGGGGTGCTTGCTCACTACAGCAACCTTAGGAACCCCTCATCTGTTCAAAACTAGAATAGCACTAAAATAAAATCACAATTATTTGGGTGAAACTTTGCTTTGGTAAAATCAAGAGAAAATTTCCCGTTTACTTCCTTGGAGCCATACTGGCCACAGACGTATTTTGAAAGGGTCTGAACGAGTCTGTGCCAGGGCTTTAAGGATAGTTTTGTACTGTACCCTGCCAGTTTAAATGATGACTGCAAAGATCTGTTATAAAACTTTTCTTCCAGGAGAGGCAAAAGCTTTCTCTATGTCACAATTTTTAATATACGATGGCTCTTACCCATAGTAAATCAGGTTATTTATCCCCTTTATTTATATGCGCTGCTCTAACATTGTAACAAAACAAAGTGACGGATGCACCTATACCAGTAGTTTAACTCAATAACAGAGCAACAGCATCTGTGTGTAACTTTACCGTCTTGTTATCAATTTATACAAAAGACAAATTCCTGGAGCTCTGAACATGTGAAAGTAAATTCGTTACCACCTCCAGCTTTCCAGCAATTACTTTGTCCTCTGATCTCAGACCTTTCTGCAGGCTGCTCCAATGTTTCAGGGGCCTGACGCTGACCTCACAGACCTTATCCTTATTCACTTTCCCGGTTTCCAGGGAAGTTGTTCTTAATTACACCACTGTAATGGAAGACAGAATCAGGCCAATGGTGAGAAATGTAGGATGCAGAGCTCTTCTGTGCTGGAGTTCAGAGTCTAAGCCAAAAGCAAAATGTCAAAGGAAAAGGCAAACCGTAGCAGATTGCAGACTAACTCCACCTGCCTCCTGCAGATAAATTTTACATTTAGATGTGTAGGTACAACTCCCACTGCAGTCAATAAAAATTGTGCTCAACCAGCATTATCTGCCACCAATCCAAGAGCTCATTCTGGAAGGCAATTGCTGAAAGAGAGGGGAGTCTCTGGGTGACAAGCTCTCCTGGTACAGTGTTTAAACTATCTTAGTCTCTCCCCTAGAGTATCTTAGCACTAGGGGCTATCCTGTAATGTTCACTTCGTTTAGGCCATTCATTTACATTCTACTTCAAACTGAAATTCTATTTCATCTATATATTAAAAAAAAAAAAAAAAAAAAGCCAACTACAGAACTGCAGATTTTTCAATAGTAACAGATTGGAAAGTCTGTAGAGTTCTACAAATTTAGATTCCTACTTTAAAATTAATTAATTAAAAAACGGAGTGAGCCGTATCTACCTTTTCTTTTCTTTCTTAAAACATATGCTTGTAGTTTATTGTATGAGCCAGCACATTATTTTATAGATAGATGCAGCACGCTTGAGGAAAAAAAAAAATTAAAAAAAAAAAAGAGGAAAATATCCATAGCTTAATTGCTAATTATGTTTATAAGTTTAGATTTTTTTGAAGAAACAGTATACAGGAATATCCCTCAAGCAGCAATGTGTCAATACATCCAATATGCACATATTTCTGCATTGCAGCCCCTTTCAATAACATTTTTGTTGCTGGTATCTCGTGTATGTGAGACAATCAACGGTTGCATCACATCACTCATCCCTCTGATGAACTAGGATTTTTATATTGTTGGAGAAATTAGCTCCAGGTTTGAAATTTGTTTTCCCAATGTCCTAGGCTGAGGGAAAAAAATGTTATTTTTATTCATTAATTGCTTTGCAATTCATGAAACTTCTCAGTTAAATGGAATAAATCAGTGGATGAACTTCTCTGGGATTTGCAGCCATTATTTGCTTTTGGCACGGAGTGTTAGTTCAACAATCATTTTTTTAAAAAAGTTAACCCATTCCTGATCGTGCTTTTCTTTCATGTCTTTGTGGTTTTTTTTTTTTTCCCCCTTCTATTTTCAAAGTCACATCTCAGTTTAGCCAACTGCATCCTTTTTTTTTTTTTTTTTTTTTTTTTTTTTTTTTTTTTTTTTTTTTTTTGCTTTAGTACTGTTTGTGTTGATTTCCACACTTGTTTCATTGCTCTGCAGGCATGCCTTTTGCAGGCACGTTGCTCTCATCATCTTATGCTTTGCAAACGTGGGCACAATGAAGCTTCAGTCTCGGATGCGTTTACCCAGACGCTGAACTTAAAGCATAGATCCGGTGCGACGAAGGTTATCTAAGCGATTATTCGCAAGTGAAAACTTAGACTATTCAGAAAGTAAAATACTGCTCGATCTGAACAAAGGCAGCAAAACACGCTATGAGATATTTTCATGTGTTCAGCAAACTGAGGAAGGATTGCAACAATTGCACTGCGAACGTTTCTCGTTCTCTGTCGCTGGAAATACTACAAGCACAGCAGGGCGATCGGTGTGCTTGGGCACAGCGGTGTGAGCGAGCGTCCACCGAAGCTCCGTGAACATCCCCTTGATCTCTCTCTCGTCCTTTGTGCTCGCCGATCTAACGGCTCTGTATCCCATTGTTTTTCTCCTCGCTTTTTACGAGCGAGTTAATGCGTTTTTTCTCAGGAGACCTTTAGGCTTAAAATATTTCCTTAATTAACGCAGCCTAGTCTTAAAGAGCCAAAGCCGTCTGCGGCTGCTGCACGCCGCATGGGTGCTGGAGCCCCCTCGCCCCGGCTCACGGGGGTACATCACCGTGCCTCCAACTTTCCGCCCGGGTGCCGGAGCCCCGAGGCCACTGCCGTGCGCGGCGGGCCACCCCGGGGGCCGCGCGCTCGACTCCCCCATCCCCACGCATCCCCCGGGAAGGAGCCGCCTG